>SKCR01037862.1:0-100368 GCA_019454045.1 Zanthoxylum bungeanum | reverse complement strand
ATCTACTCACATGTTTGAATTTTGAATAACTCCATTTCACGTCGTTGAGGGAGATCATGGCTCCTGTTGAGTATCTATGTTTGATAAACTTAAATAGAATATGAGTTATAAAATATGATTCGAAATTAAACTAGGTTTCTTAATTCGGTTAAACTATCATCACTATACGCCATGCACTAGTGTCTCTACACTGGTATGAGTCCCCTAGGGTGCCCTCTAACCCTTTAGAATAAAATGGGAATGGATGAACTATGTTTGGACAAAAATGGACACGCGTCATAACGCCAAGCTTTACGCATCGCGACGCCCACCTGGGCTTGGTTGAGGCATAGAGCAATTTTTATTGCACATCGCGAGGTTGGGTGCCAAGCATCGCGGCTTCCATCCACGTCGCGATGCTAGGAGGCACACGTCGTGACTTCCATAAAGCAGAATCAAAACAGAGGCTCTGGTTTGATTCGCGTCGTGACACTAGCCCCATGGCGTCGCGACACTCAAAAATCAGAACTGAAAAAAAGGCTTTGCCTGGTTACTCATTGTGACGCTAGCCCAATAGCGTCGCGACGCTTGGCTATTTCCAGGGCCAATCTTCACCTCTTCAATGATCATGCTCACAACTTCCATTCTTATACAACCAAAAGCAATTTTAAACACTAAATTTACTATCATACTAAGTTCCTAACATCCCAACACCACCAAAACCCATTATCCTTACTTAGTACTTCAACTAGGGTGACATAACTAAAAATTACCCAAATACTAACTTCTTAACACAATAATCATCAATAATCACATTATTTTCAATCAACAACACATTACAAACATCAAACCTTCAATACTAAAAATTCCAAGTTTTGGGTCAAGTATTTCTCACCTTGATTCAAATATTTTCCTCACTAATAGAGTCTCTAAGCTTCCTTTTTCCCTTTCTTAGGCTTAGATTATGGTAAATTGATCTAGATTATCTTGGAAATATTTTTTAAAAAAATGAAAATCATTCTCCTTTGTTGTCAAAGAATTTCGACTAAGGGGGGAGAGTGAGATGATTTCCAAATTTTGATTTTTGTTTCTTTTAAGTGATAGCTAAATCTTGAAGGTTTTAGCATTTTCTAGAAAAATAAGGACGTGGGCAAACATTTCTAACTCTCATAGGGCCTAGACTTAGGCTAAACCACTCTTGGTTTTGATTATGGCCATAAATTATCTTAAGACTAATTAGACTTGGCTTAAGGTTGGCCCTTAAGTCATCTCTAGTATTGGTTCTATGTGTGATCCTCCACACTTTAATGACATATATGTCATAGACTTGTCATGGTCTGACAGCAAGATGTTCATTGGGTGTGGACTGATTCATTTGTTAATCGGTGCATATCAAGATATGATCCATTGGTCTGAATATATACCATAAGGGGTTTATGTGCCACATTTATGAGTCAAGATTCTTTAAACTTTAGCCAAAGATGATCATCTAGGGTTGATCATATATACATCAGATATAGCGTTATAATTATAAAGAATCATGGATATGTCGACAATATTAGCTGTTCACCTTGGAAACTTGACGATATAATCTATGTTTTCTAAGTACAACTCGGATAGCCTATGATAGAAAGATTATTAAACTTATGTGAAGACCTTGACTTGTATAGTTCGAAAAGATCTTTCATATTCTTTGAAATTTCGGAGCTGGTCGAATTGTCTATATATGAGTTTGGGTCATATGACGAACATATCTGAACTTAGAGAGTCTCACAATATAAAGTGTACTCGTTAAGCACTTGGGTAGCCAATCACGTTTGAGAATAAATAATATTTGATATTAAAATTATCAATTAAAATAATCAAGTGTTACTAGATAATATTAATTATTTACTAGACTAATTATATTTAATTAGATTAATTAATTTTATTTAATTGTTAAATAAATAATCACATAGAGGGTTTATTGTAATTTCATAAATATCTCTACAAATGCAAGAAATTTTGGTAATTACAATATATATATATATATATATTATAGTTGTATATTCATTTGATTTAATTTGATTAATCAAGTTGTTAGATAAAATGATAAGATTACAGCTAATTTACATATTTAGACAAATGAGATTAAGCTCAATATAAAGTTGATTAAATTTTTATTAATAAAATAAAAGATAAGTGTAAGTATTTTGATAAGTAAGTTTTAACATAAAGAAAATAATTGTAGGAGAAACTTTTGAAGTTCGCTATAATTTTCAACAAGAGAATAAGATTTGATCTTTTATCCAAGCTTGCTAGGTAAAGTCTTGATGTTCTCTTTTATGTTATATTTTTCATTAATGATTTGATATCATTAGTGAATCATATGGTGATGTATAATGTATTTGATACATAATAACATAGTTTGAAGTTGAATAAGGTTATAGATATGTGTATAGATGCTTTGGAAGCATAGAAACACATGATGGTCGTGATTCAAGTTTTATGTATGTTGGACACGGAACACAAAAGTTGGAGTTTTGAACTCTAGATAAAAGTTCAAGTTTTGAACTTTAGATAAAAGTTTGGAACTATGACTACCATTCTAGAATCACTTGACCTAAAATTATTCAATGGTTACTTCTTTGTGGCATTCTTGTTTGGTTTGTGTTTTAAATTCAAATATATGCATATATGTATTTTGAATATATTTATACTTAGCAAAAATATCTGATATTTTAAAAAACATGATTTTTGTTCTTTAATTCTTTTAAATGTGTTTTGAATGTGTTGATATTGGTTTTGATGTTAAAAATTAGATTTGGGTATTTGGAAATATTTGGAGAAAAATTGGAAGTAATTTGAAGCTGGGAAATTGGATTTTTTAGCTCTTTGGAACATATTGGCTCGACAACGCCCAAGTTTAGGCACGACAATAGCCAAAAACGTGCGCAGTGCGCCGCACGTGTGGTTTAACCAATCGGGTTGTTCGACTCCCCAATTTGGCCCTTTTTGACTCAGATTCGTCCTGAATAGTTTCCTATGGATTTAAAATAAAATATAGTATCCCATTTAATTTAAAAATACACATATATCTATGTCTGCTGGTTTGATATGTTTATGCTGAGTGAGGCTCTGATCCGACCTAGGGGATGTAGATCCGCCCCAACACCAGGTTTCATAGACTCCACGTAAGTCATTCAATTCTTATTGATACGATTTCGTATATATTTTTTGTTCTTTAACAATTTTCCTTGGTTTCAGTGTGGACACTCATGGCTCCAAAAAGACGCAGTTCACTAGACCTTACTCAGTTGCTTCTGCCCCTAACCAAAACCCTTGGGACCTCGAGAATCAGTAGGGGATTCTGGGGAAGCCCATAATAAGGGCAATCTGGGGGAGATATGCAGCACATGCAACAACCATGGATAGGTTGGTGGAATTACTTTCCTGCCAACAATAGCATCCACTTATACCACCCCTGCAGCACACCAACGCCCACCCATTTTAGGTTCTCCTCTTATTGTTACTCAAACCCCCCATATAGGTCACAGCTGAACCAAGACAAGTAATAGCGGTATCATTGCCAGATTTTCACAAGATGTACCCTCCTACATTTTCGAGTGTAGATACTAGTTTTTACCCAAGTGGATTTATTGAAGAATCCATCACGATATGTATGGCACTTGGATACACTCCGCTTAGGTCGACTGAGCTTGTAAGTTTTAAATTGAAAGACATCACCTACGAGTGGTTTACTTCCTTCGTTGAAGGGAGAAGTACTTCAGACACACCTCTGTCATGACCGGAATTCAGTAGAGCTTTCTTAGCCTGTTTCCTACCTAAGTTTGTTCGGGATGCCAGAGCTCGGGAATTTAAATAGTTGGAGCAAACAGAACAGATAACTATCACTGGGTATGATATACAGTTTACCAGACCTTAATGGTTATGCTCCATATTTCAATGGGTTGAAATATTTACTTGTTCAGGTCCATTTAGTTATCATACTCAACCACTTATACCAATGTGTTGGATGCGGCCCTATGTTGGAGTTAAGGGTGAAGGAAAGTCAAGCAAAAAGAGAGTCCAGTAAAAGAAGTCGACCGAAGGGATTCGGGAAATTTCTGCTAGGGGAAGCAGTGAGGCTCAAAGTGAGCCCTTTTACCAGAATGCCCCTAATAGGAAGAGTGTTCCATCTAATAGAGGGTCAAGTCAGAAGTCCAGGCAGGATGCAACTTCACATATGGCTTCATCTGTAAACGTCTTCCATTATGACTACTAGTTATGGTAGACTTGTGGGAAACGACATTCAATACCATGTATGGGAGGGATGAGTGTCTGCTTCAGGTGCAGACAAACATATCATATGATTAAAGATTTTCCTCAGCCTCTAGTTATTTCTCGTTCAAACTAGGCTACTTTTTCAACAGTACCAATATGAGCTCCTGTAGGTCGAGGATTCGATGGTAGGGGCTAGATGACAGACGGTAGGAGTCAAGCTTCAGCAGGCAAAGGTCTTTGCATTGACACCGTAAGATATTTAGGCTTCCAATACTGTGATTGCTTTATTAGTGATTTCTTATCATCCTAGGATAATTTTTTATCCAAGTGCCACTCATTCTTTTATATCATGAAATTTTACATCATGACTAGATAATGAAGTATAGACTTTAGACATGCCTCTTTTAGTAGCCACTCCGATAAGCTCTTTTAGTAGCCATTCCAACAGATAAGGTCATCAAGTCATGTACGGTTCAAGTAAGTGATGATGTGTACCTAGTCGACCTTATATTGCTAGACATGTTTAGACTTTGATGTTATCTTAGGCACAGACTGGATTTCCATGTGTTATGCTTCAATAGATCGTAAACATACGACTATCACATTTCGAGTTCCAAATAAGACAATCTACGTTTATCATGGGAGCAAGAGTGAGGTTCTGTAACACCTCATTAATCCTGACGACTATTACATTATGAGACGTATGATACATGATATAAATCATGTTTGAATACATATACACTCATAAAATGACTTTTTCAGTCATTCGACAAATTCCTCGCAGTTCCGATACGGAATACATTCCAAGATTAAATCTGGATAGCCCGTGGTATTTAGGCCATGGTTTTTTCATATGATCTCCGATTTTTATGAACTTTATATTGTCAGAAAACTACGACCGAGACCTACAATTTTCGCGTTGGATATTTTTTCAAATTCGAACCAGAAGCATGTCAAAAATACAACTAAAGGATTTGGATGAATAGTATCTGAGGACCAATCTAGAAAATTCTCAAAGTTTTTCAATTTCTCTCCATTTAAATCATTTACAAATATCCCATGGTATAAAAAGGGGACACTATTCAAGTATCCCTAATATTTGAGGAAAAGAAGAAATCGTGAGGGAGAAAGAAGAAGAAAGAAATGAAGGGAAGAAATAAGGGAAGCCATTTTCCACCCAAAGTCAAGAGGAAATAAATGCTAACCAACCCACAACAAGCTAGGAAGAAGGATATCAAGCCTAGAAGACTAGAATTGTGAAGGAAATCAAGTAAGCAAGGTAAGAAGAAACTTGACCCAAATTCTAATATGTAGATTTTTGATGATTTGATGATTAATGGGTGATATTGGCTTAAGGTTGATGATGTTTAAATACTATTGTATTAAGAAGTTGATGTTGTGGGGAATCCTAGATATTGAACTAAATTGAGGTTTTTTTTTGGAATTTAATGTTGATATGGGATAGAAGAATATATTTGTGATAATTTGAATGTGGATAGTTGATTTAACTTGTATGAAGATAAGGGTGTTGGGTTTATTATGGAGTGTGTCCTTGAAGCGTTGATATTAGGCCATGAAAATAGGCCAGCGTCGCAACGCTCGACACATAGCATCGCGACGCATAACCAAAAGGTGCTCACTGCCTCGGTCTGAACATGTGGGCGTCGCGACGTAGAACGCTCAACATCGCGACATGTAACGAGCAGAGGCTCTCTGCCTCAGGCCTGATCAGGTGGGCATTGCGATGCATAGAGTCTGGCATCGCGACGCGAAATAAAACATACTCTCTGCCTGGCTCGGCTTGCGTGGTCATCGCGACGCGATACAGAAAAAGTTACATATCATTCCAGTTTCAACATGGGATGTTAGGGACCACCTTAAGTGTTTCATATCGAGACATAAAAAAGCAATTCCACAAGTCGCAAGCATTATACATCATGTGGTGATTATAGATTAGTTGAATTGAGAAACTTAGTTTAGCTTCGAACTGTATTCCACGACTTATGTACTAACCAAGTTTATTAATTATAGATCATCGCAGGAACTGCGACTTCCTTCGGTGAGTAAAATAATGTCAGTCAGATTCCAAATTAGTGAGTGGACCCTTCTCTCAAACTATATTTACTGGTATATTTTTGAATCAAGACTTACTTTTGAGCATTTAGGGTGTTAGCCAAGATTACTTTCAATCGTGTTTTGAATGAGAACGTTTTGAGAAATATTTTTAGAAAGAAATGATTTTCAAAACTTGAGTTTTATGATTTTCGAGGCATGAAGGAAAAACCCACCTCAGTTGTAACTTGGTACAAATAAAGAATTGACGGACACAGATATTGTGTGCACACGCAGTTCAGGACTAGGGATGATATATGCCCATAGATCCTAGATTCTGAGTCAGGAGAGTAGCATAGATCCGCACCCCCGACTCCAGTTCTGTGGCTTGGGGGACGGCGAGATGTAACGCCCCCATGCGTCAGATATTCAGATAAATATTTTTCAGATACAGATTCCTCAGAAATAGATTTTCATAAACAGATTTCCAGAAATAGAAATTCCGGAAGAGATAAGTTTTATGAAAGAGTTTTCAGAAAAGATTTTCCAGAATAGTTTGGCAGAAAGAGTTATGTTTTCAGGTAAGAAAGATATTTTAGAAAAGATTGTTGTCTAGGAGGATTTTCATTTTCAGAACCATGAATTTTTCAAAAAGAATCATTTTCGTTTCAAAACTGTCCACTCACTAGATCGTTCAAACGATCTAACCCCCCACTCCCAGTTTCTTATTTTACAGGCATACCCGGGGGACGAGCTCGAGAAGATAGATACTTATAGCGGTCACTAGAGGGTCCGAGTCCACCAGATCGAGTGACAGTACAGTCTTAGTCAAGTAAAGTCATGTGTTGAATACATGTATAGTTGTAAGTGTGTGTGTAATAAGTCAAGATGTCCTTGAACATAGTTGTAAAGAGAAGTATTATTAAGAGTTCAATTATGAGTTCTGATTTGCATTTCATGTTTATTAGTTGGGCAATGGTTCATATGCATGAGTTTGTATTTCCAGATGAGTTTAGCAGTATTGATCATAGTCAGAAAGTCAAAGGCTCAGAGGGATAAATTAGTCTATTCCCTACCGGTAGCATCTCCGGGGAGAGGGATGTTACAGGTTCATGATAACCTTATATCTGCCTTGCGGGCAAGTAAACCCCTAAGCAAAGGATGTATATGTTACTTGGCATTTGTGCTAACGGTGAGGAAAATAAAGTTAGCTTAAAAATATGCCATATAGTCAAGGATTTTCATGATGTCTTTTCGGAAGACTTGCCCGGTATTCCTCCGGACAAGGAAATCGAGTTTTGTATCGACCTATTACCGGGACCTAACCTATCTCGATACCCCCTTACTGTATGGCTCTAGCAAAACATAGAGAACTAAAGGTGTAGTCACATGATCTTCTTAACAAAGGCTTCATAAGACCCGGTACTTCACCCTGGGGTGCTTCTCTGCTATTTGTCAAGAAGAATGATGGGACTCTCAGGTTATGAAGTGATGACAAACAGGTTAATAAAGTCACGAACAAGAAAAAATACCCTCTGCCCAGGATTGACGACTTGTTTGATCAGCTTCTGGGAGCTTAATACTTCTCTAATATTGATGTCAGGTCAGGGCATCATCAGCTCAAGATCTGAGATACATACATTCCCAAAACTACGTTTCGAACATGTTATGGACATTATAAATTTTGGTGATGTCATTTAGACTCACTAATGCTCCAACTGCGTTTATGGATCTCATGAACAAATTATTCAAAACCTACCTAGATTAATTTGTCATTGTTTTCATCAATGATATCTTAATTTATTCTCCCAGTGCAGAAAAATATGAAAAGCATCTTTGTATTATCTTACAAACACTGAGAGATCAGAAACTTTATACCGAATTTTTCAAATGTGAATTTTGGCTTATGGAAGTGGTATTTCTAAGCCATGTTATGACTAGTGGTGGGATTTCAGTTGAAACCAAGAAAGTAGAAGCAGTTCATAAATTGCCCAGGCTCACGAATGTTACCGAAATTAGGAGTTTTCTGGGGTTAGCATGTTATTACAGCAGATTTATAGAGAACTTCTCTCTGATTGTTGCACCGCCGACTGGGCTGACTCAGAAGAATGTCAAGTTTCAGTGGTCGAATTCATGTGATCATGGATTTTAGGAGCTCAAGAAACGTTTAACATCAACACCTGTGTTGGCATTGTCATAAGGAACAGATGGGTTCACAGTATATTATGGCGGCGTTTGATTTTGCTCTTAAAATTTGGAGGCACTACCTTTAGAGGAGAGATTCAAGATTTACGCAGTCAACAAAAGCCTTAAATCATCAATGATACCTGAACAAATAGTATAATGCTAGTCACATTATGAGCAGTAATCCTTTATTTTAGCCAAATTTTTTTAATTCAAACTTATTTGATTAAACAACAATATGGCGATGACGTATTACTGTCTTCCTACATTCTTTCATTTTCCCATTATAGTTTATAATTCTACTTCAATATATGTTAGTTGCTTAGTTGTTTGCTAAAATATTGGGTTCACTCATTATCATCATAGCTTTTTCACTGTTTATACTTTTTAGCGAGTGTCATCTCTGATTCAGTCCTCAAATTTTATAACACTTAAAACACTCAATTACATATCATCATTGCTTCAATAGATTTAATTTAGTTTACATCTTCTTTCCTTCTTTTTGCCTCTCTCATAAACCAAGAACATCCATAATAAATTTGGAATATAATTCATTTGTTCGTATAAATTAATGCATATGTATGTATTTTTCCCATTGTTTCCCAGTGTCAAGAGCTCAAGTGGTCCATGGTTGTTGTTCGTGTCCGAAAGTGGTCATGGAAAACAGGTTCCCTTGGGCAGCTTCCGGCAATTGCCTCTGAAAATAGTTGGTTTAATATGTTATAAGGTATCGTTGATATAATATCTACTTGATTTACTTCAAAGGTAGAATTAAAGTTCGGGATATTTCAATACAGTCTCGTTATGCAAGGTAGAAACATCCCCCATTATGTTTAATTTCTGCATTTTACCATGAACATGCACAGTGACACATTCTTATAATTAGGCGAGTGTATAAAATATTATTTTTACCTCAAATAACATACATTTTATGTTATAATGAATTATATTTGATTATCTTTACATCAAATAACAGACATTATATAATCAATTTTTATATTCCATGGCTATTGAAGTTTTTTAAGAAATTGTTAAAATATTATTTGTTATTTTTTGACAGAGTTTGTACCGGATAGATTTGTGTGGCTATTGAAATTATTTACATTGCTGCCAAATCTTATATCAAATTTTGTTTGTGAAAACAACTTTGTTTTGAAAATACTTTACTTCAATGTTGGATTGTTCTTAATACTTATTTAAAGAATTTTGTGTTGTTTGTGTTTATGTAGTAAATTTGGATTGTTCAATGAAGATGTGTATATGTAGACACCTTTAGTTTATTGATAAATATTGAATTTGATTTGCAATTTCTATTTTAGGTTATTATAGAAATTTATTATTATTATTAATTATATATTTTTTAAGAATAATTTTTCGTGACAGATAAATATTATCATATTTTGTGACAGAATATAAATCATGTGATAGAAATATATGGTCACATCTCATAAAAGATTAGTATCATGTGACAGAATATATGGTCACATATCGTGATAGAATATTCCCAACAATTTTGTTTTTTTTTTTAAAATGAATCAAATTTCTTGCCAAAAATTGAATTTTCCCTCCAAAAATTAAAAAAATGGCGCCAAAAATATATGATGATGAATTAATCCCGCAAAAAAATATTAAGACAGATTCGTGACGGGTAAAACCGGTTAAGCATTGTGATAGTTTTTTTGTCTATCATAAGATGTGACTGCACCTACAATGATAGGTACAGAATCTGTCATAATCCCATTCAGATGACAATTTTTTACCGCCAAGATAGACTTTTTTTTACGTAGTGACTTACTGACTTTTTGTATTCCATAAACTCTATTAAAAACAATTCTCAAACACACATGCATTTTGTCTGAAGTATAAAATCAATTGCTTAAACTAAGAAATATGTTACCATCATCTCAACTTTCCCAATGACATCATTCTAATTATTTTATTTTGACAATCAAAAGAGGCTTGTAGATAATTTAGTATTATGAGTTAATAATTCGTAACAATCCAATTGTATGAAAAGTATCTGAACATATTATTTGCGTGTTTAGGTAAAGTTACAACCTTATATTTTTCTCGTATATAAAGTTTATATCCACAATTATTGTTTGTTATTTATTTACTTTTAGTTAATTTCATAATAAGCACTCTTTTCTCAACCAATAATTTAGTTTAAGTTAAGTAGGTTATGTAGGAAGCGATTTAGACACAGGGATCAACCTAGAATTTTTTTTTTGCCTTTCCCTTTGATGGTCGAATCTGACCAGCTCCTGGTATGATATTTTGCTTCAGTTTTTAACAACTTTTCAACCCCCGAACAGCCCTAGAATAGCAGCTACTGTTTTTTGTACTCAAAATGCGAGCATAACTCAATGTTTTTTTGTGCTAGTTGTTTGTTATTTTTCCGCCATTGTTTTGGAAAATTACTCCAAAACAACCCCAAAACATACAAAAAATATCCCTTTGTGTTCCCTATTTTTTCTGGACAAAAATCAAAACAAATCGAGCCCCCAAGTCAATCAACAATCGGCGGCAGTGAGCAAAAATTCTGCTCACTGCCTTGTGATAACAAAAGAAAAAGGATGAAGATTTTTGTTCCAACTCTGAATGGTCTTCCGTGCTATGTCTCACAACCAACAAAGTTAGGGGTGGGCTTGACTTAAATAAACTATCTCTAAACACTTTAGCGATCAAGATATAATTGTCACACACTCCAAGTTTTTCTTTTCTTGTTTTTCATTTCTTTCAACTTTTGAGAGAATTTGGAAAAACAAAGAAGGTAGTTAGGGTTTGGAATGACTAAACTTATTTTTTCTTTTATACTTAGGGTATTGGTTACCAAAATAAACAAACCCTAAGGCCTTATTTTTTACCAAGTTTTCGACCACACATGTATTTTTTGTAACATAAAATTTTTCATAAAAGTCATCATAATGACATTAATCATGTTACTAAATAAACAAGTGTAACTTCTTTTCCAAACCAAGAGTTTCCAGAAAACATTTTTGAAAAATTATTAAATAAAATCTTTATTAAATTATATAATATAATTTAATAAAATAATTTATAATAAATAATTATCATATTATCATTTATTATTAAAACCATATATTAAAATTAATATATAGTTTCAAGTGTGACAAAATATGTTATTAATCCCATTAATAATATATGTGTGTGTGTGAGTATATAATTGGACTATCCAATTATATTTAATTTACAACAGTATATCGTGCTAGTAAGGGGACCAAATGGACATACGGTTTCGAGCTACAATAATCCCGGAATATTAACTAAACTTTTAATTAAATATTCTGAATTATTAACTTCAGATTATTCCACTAGAAACCCGAAGCTGCACTCTCATTGTCGTAGATAGATAATATAAGCCAAACTATGTCGATGTCCATCAATATATACATTACATATAGATTGGCCCTTCACGAGTATCTCATAATTAGAGTGATAAGCGAAAAATATATCAATATTTACCGCCCCTTTTACTTAATATTTTGTATAGTTTCTCGAGTTTTATGAACATTTTGATGTGTTTTTGTTTATTTTACAGATAAAATAAAATCAGGATTCAATGGAATCAATCAGGACGAAATATGGAACAAAGAAGGGCAAAAACTGGACTTGACATTTTGATTTTGAAGGTTGGAAACTTGAAATGACGTTCTAACGAAGTACAATTTCGGAAATTTCAACTTTGCGCAAATTTCATATTTTGGCCATAATTTTTTACTCCGATATCGGATTGAGGTGATTCAAGTTCTAGATGAAAGAATACTCAAAGATCTAAAACTTTGATGTTCATAAGAATTTCAAATTTTTTGAAGTTTTCAAGACCAAAATGGATGAAAATACCGAAGTGTGTCATATGTAATTATTAAAGTCATTATCAAAAAAAAAAAAAAAGGAAAATGATAATGTCAAACTTCTACCAAACATGCTTGCATGTTTGGTGGAGTATTTGGTGCCACGTTTGGTGCCATGTTTGGTAGTATGGTTAGTGGAGAAATTGGTACATAAATTGGTGGAAGCCTTTATATTTACCTATAAATGGCATGCCAAATTTAATTTAAAACTCATGCTTTCTTATAGGATTTCTCTGTAAAACATAGAAGAGAGTGTCTTGTGTGTTTAATTTCAGTTTTCTTGAATTTTCTTTTTATTTTTAGTAATGAAATTATGTCTGTTTTCATTCAAACATGAGTAGGTAACTTCTTTCTGCTGGAGTAAATGGTGAAGCTTTTAATATGATAAGGTAGGTCAATCTCACTTTAATTATAATATAGAAATTATAATTTAATAATATTGCTTAATGTTTATACCGCCTCTATGACTGGTTTTATTTATTTGACATAATTAGATACCGCCTATATGGTCGTCTTTAGGTGACAGCCGATTACCGCCTATATGGCTGGTTATTGACAAATAATAACACCGCCTTTATGGCTAGTTGGACTTAATTAATTGGATAATACGGATAATTTCTATATTATAAAAAAGTGAGATTCCTACATTTGAATATTAAAAGTGGATCCACTAAGTCCATCATTTTATTTTTATTATTTTATTTTAACTTTTTAGATTTCAACTTCTTTTATGATGTTTTGTTTATTTATGTCTTTAGTAATCTTAGGTATGTGTTGTAAATAATTACGTTGTCTAGGGTTGTGATGAAAACCAATATCAATGATTTAATAAGTTGACTTTCTTATGTCTTGTGTGATGTATAGGTTTATTTATTGAGTCTAGTTCTTAATGCTTTTTGTTAATTGGCCTCTAATTAGATTGATTAGGTAAACTTAAAATGAACTTGGAAAATGAATTTTAGGTTTAGTCGTAGACTCAATAGCTCACGATCTCACATTCACCTTAGAGATTTCCTTCCAGGATAGGAATATACCTGTCAGACGTGGGTAGCCATAATTGGAACTTAAACTTAATGAATTCAGAGTTTCTTAATTAACATAGGAATATATTTAATTGGGTTACTTTGGGTGTTTACATCTGACCATCGGAAAAGGCTTTTGCATATTTTCGTGTTCCAGGTTAATATACTAGTACATTACATAAGCATAAAATAATCAACTCATCTTTACAAAGATATTGGTAGGATTCATAACCCTGGACATTTTCATATCTTTAATTCCTTTTGAAATCTACCTTAATTTTATTTAATTATTTATTTTAGATAAAAATCATCATCCAACCAACAATCGAATCAATTAGATACTTGCAGATATTTAGCTTCATAAATTAATAGCATAGGTATTAAATCCTCGTGGGATCGATATATTTTATACTATTTGAGTGATACGTGTGCTTGCGTTACGTGTGTGTTTACCACCGATCAAGTTTTTGGCGCCGTTGCCAGAGACTTATTTATCTTTTACTATTAATTTTGAGGTTAGATACCTTACTTGTGTCTAATTTATTTTTACTTATTATTTTTGTTTTCTTGTGTTTCAGGTTCTCAAACACTACATGAGAAGAAGCAGAAGCTTTCAAATCCATCTGCTTGACCCAGAAATTGAAAGAACTATCAGACAGTTGAGAATGGAAAGGCGAGAAGATCAAGAAGCACTGATCAACATGAACAATCAAGAACCTAAAACTTTGGAAATAGCACCACAAATTCCCATTCAAGACAGAACAATTTCGGTGGTTGACGGCTTCATATCATGTATTGTACTTCCACCTTTACGGGCAAATACCTGTGACATCAAGGCATGTATTCAGATGATACAACAGTCAGTTCAGTTTGGGGGAAGTGCAATTGAAGATCTTAATGCCCACATCAGCAACTTCCTGGAAGTTTGTGGCACATTCAACTACAACCGAGCAGCAGAAGAAGCAATGCGCCTGCGTGTGTTCCTATATTCTTTGAAAGACAGAGCTAAGGGTTGGCTCCATTCACTACCAGCAGGTTCCATCACAACTTGGAACACTTTTGCCACCAAATTCCTTGCAAAATACTTTTCCCCAGCCATAACAGCAAAGTTGAGAAACGACATCACATTCTTTGTGCAATATGACTCAGAATCCATCTGTGAAGCATGAGAAAGATATAAGGAACTGCTCCGAAAATATCCTCACCGTGAGATTGCAAAGTGACTTTAAGTACAAACTTTCTACAATGGGCTTATTGGATTGATGAGTACCACAGTAGATGCTGCTGCTGGAGGAGCTTTAATGGCAAAAGGAGAAGATCAAGCTTGGGACTTAATTAAAGAAATGACTAACAACAATTCCTTCTGGCCAACATATAAGAGCATAATCCATCGAGTAGTAGGAATCCACGAAGTAGGAACCAACACAGCTGTGAATGCCAAGCTGGATCAGATATGAAAATGCCTGGAAACTCTTAGTATTCAAGTTAATGTTGGATCAGGTTAGTGTCCCAAGAACATGCCAATGATCTCTAAGATGATTTGTGTGTGAATGAAACAAAGGGAGTTACGGAAATACTCACATTGATTGGATGAGATTCAAAACTTTTTCTTTGTATTTGATGAAGCTCCAAGCTTTGTAAAGTGTTTCCAACACTTGGGTGAGTTTCCCTATCACCTTCTTTTAACTCTAAATGTGCTAGCAAGTTGAAATTTTGCAACAAAATTCCATGGAGGGAGAGAGGAGTGCTCGATATTTTGAGGTTGGAGGAGAGAGTGAATAGTTTTTTGATATTATGATTTCTAAAATCAATTACCAAAAATCAAATCCAAAAGTTGGTAAATGCTTTTCCAAAAAGCAAAATGTGTGATATAATTTTCCAACAAAATCCACTACCAACTTTTATCACCAAAAAAATGACTTATGATGTAAGTTGGTGGGCCCCACTTTAAATTCAAAATTCAAGTGGGCTTGCTCAACACACTTCGGGTTCGGATTCGTTTAATCCGATTTAATCCAATTTAATTAAATAATAATGCCTCGCAAAATTATTACGAAAGTCACTTACGAATTAATTCCAAATTAATTCGTTCGCTTGAATTAAAATCCAATTTTAATTCCGTGTTGAAATCTGATTTCAATTAATATATCCGATATATTATTTTAGCCCAAATAAATAAATTAAATAGAAAAATTCAACTTAACTATTAAATTTATTTGACCGATTAATTTCAAATTAATCGCGTTCTCTCCTCTCGACGAATTTAATCCCAAATCAATTCTCGACGCAATTAATCCCAGATTAATTCTTTCTCTGATAATTAATCCCAGATTAATTCTTGCCGTAATTAATTCCATATTATTTTTCTCTCTCATTATTAATCCCAGATTAATTCTGTTCGAGTCAAATGTCATCGGTGAATCTTTGGGAGGCGACCCAAGAGATCCCTGGATATGTTGGCAGTAAATACGGTCATCGGACTATCCGAATACGTGCGTACCTAGCACCACGTTCTTACCGATTTACAAGACATGGTTGGCTTATAGCAAAGCACCGTGCCTACCCAATTCTCCAGAAATATTATTTTAAGGAATACATAATCTTTATTAGGCATAATATACTATGTATTGCGTATTACGATCCAATATCGGATGTCACATGCTAGGCCTAGGGCTGAAATTGTATCTGCCCCGTACGAATCATATATCGGATCACTGGCAACTAGTCCTTATAATCGAATAATCATGACCTAGTCATATTATCCCGATGACTGCAGTACTTAAGAGTACTAGTTCTGTATCCTACGTGATCATCATCTCCATATGACTGAAGTGATACTTCCATCTTGACATCACACCCAATACACTACGATTATCAGTAAACCCAGAAGAGGCGTACACAGAACCTGTTAAAGCCCCGGACGACCAAAACCAAAGCGTACTGATTGTCGCAAGTATTAGCGATGCAAGTCTCAGTTTAAGAACAAATACACCTACCCTGATTCAGATTCCCATAGACACATAGTCATACTACCAATGGGATTCTGAGGGATATATCCAGAGCGAAGCTGTTCCCGTACCATCGGCAAACAGAACCTCCTATCACACTTGCATAAGTATCCAATATTTAAATATATGAGAACTATGACGTTAAGCTTCCATAAAGCGCACAAGTGCAATACTAGCCTATTCTGCATTATCGATGTCCAGTTTCGATAATACTACGACTAGGGATATTTAATGATTAAACCTTTCATTGATTAATACTGTCTCATATTTTATTAATCCGGTACTAATCATATGGACTTTTATCATTTATATATCCAAGTAATCTAATTACAAAATGATAAAAGAGTAATTTCCTTTGTCACATAGTTATATTTGTACAAGAACACCATGTTCTTTACAAAATAGTGATGTTATGGGTCATAATTGTCCAACAATCTCCCACTTGGCCTATAGCCAATCACTCAAGTGTCTAACACATGAACTATGTACGAGTCGCTCATGCTTATGCTGAGATATCACTTTCGTCAGTGAATATGCAAGGTTATCATCTGAAATGATCTTTTGATCTTGACATCGCCACGATGTATGATCTCACGAATCGGATGAAACGGTTGAAGTCCATACTTGGATCAATGGTCAGACCGTAATTCCTTAGCCTGTGCTGTAGCCCAGCTTAGCTATTAACAGAACTACTCCTAATCCAATTAGGAATTTTATAGATCCAAATTGCTTCTTTTGATGCCTCAGCCGCATCAATATATTCCTCTTTGTTATTGAATCGGCAATAGTATCTTGCTTGGAAGATTTCCAACTCACTCTTCCGTTGTTCAAACAAATAGGTACCCTTATTGCGACTTACAGTCATCTTTATTGGTTTGGAAACTTGCATCGGTGAACCCAATCATTTCAAGTTCTCCATCTCCATATAATAAAAGGCATCCTTAGTTCTTCTATAATACTCAAGGATGTTCTTTACATCAATCCAATGACCATCACCTGGATCGGCCTGATTGTGACACCACATGCTCAAAGCATATGAGACACCAGGTCGCGTATATGTCTTTCAATATATGAGTTCTCGGAGAGTGCCAACAACTTTTCGATCTATCCTAATAGATCTTTATTCCTAGAATAAAAGTTGCATCTCCCAAGTTTTTCATGGAGAATTTTAATGAAAGCCAAGCTTTCACCGATTGTAACATGGGAATGTTATTTCCAAGAAATAATACATCATCAATGTATAGGACAATCAATGTCAGTCCGCTCCCATCAACCTTATTATATACACAAGAATCATCTTTGTTTTGAATGAAACCATATACCATTATGATCTCATCAAAACGTTGGTTCCAAGAACACAATGCTTGCTTCAATCCATAAATGGATCGATTTAACTTGCAAACCTTGTTTGCATGTTTTGGCGTGACAAAACCGTCAGACTGTTATTTAAAACATCCTCCAAAAGGTTTCCGTTAAGGAAAGCGGTTTTGACTTCCAGCTGACATATTTCATAAACGAAATATGCAGCAATAGCAAGCATTATCCGAATGGATTTAATCATGGCAATGGGTAAAAGGTTTCGTCGTAATCAACATCATGTTGATGACGATACCCTTTCGCTACAAGCCTAGCTTTGTACGTTTATATGTTTCCATCTGTTGGACAGTTATGACCCATTGCGTCACTATTTGTACAGATCATGGTGTTGTTGTACAAATTAACTATGTGACAAAGGAGATTGCTCTCTTATCATTTGTGATTAGATCACCAAGATGTATAGATGATATGAGGTCCTTATGATTAGTACCTGGATTGAGATGATATGAGACAATATCAATCCACAAAGGTTTAATCATTAAATATCCCTAGTCAGAGTATTATCGAGATTGGACATCGATAATGCGTAAAAGACTAGTAATACACTTGTGCGCGTTGTGAGGGCATAACATCATAGTTCTCATATATTTGGGTATATGATACTCATGCAAGTGTAGTAGGAGGTTGTGTTTTACCGATGGTGCGGGAAACAGCTTCGCTCTGGATAGACCCCTCGGAATTCCATTGGTAGTATGACTATGTGTCTATGGAAGTTCGAAATCAGGGTAGATGTATTTGGTCTTAACATGAGACTTGCACCGCTAATACTTGCGACAATCAATATACTTTGGTTTTAGGTCGACCAGGGCTTTAACAGGTTCTGTGTACGCCTCTGCTGGGTATATTGAGAATCGTAGTGTGTTGGGTGTGATGTCAAGACGGAAGTATCACTCCAGTCATAGTGGAGATGATGGTCACGTAGGATACGTAACTCGTTCTCTTATATGCTGCAGCTATCGGGATAATATGACTAGGTTATGATTATCCGATTATAGAGACTAGTTACCAGAGATCCGATATGTGCTTCGTACGTGGCAGACACATTTCCAGCCCCAGGCCTATCACATGACATCAGATACTGGATCGAAATACGTAATACTACGTATACTACGTCTGATATAGATCACTATATTCCTATAAGGATATTTTTGGAGAATTGGGTAGGCATTGCGCTTTGCTAGAAGCCAACCTTGTCTTGTAAATCGGTAAAAACGTAGTACTAGGTACTTACGTGTTCGGATAGTCCGACGACCGGATTTACTGCCAACATATCCGGAGATCTCATGGGTCGCTTCCCGAAGATTCACCGATGACGTATGACTCGCACTTTATTAATCTGGGATTAATTAGATGAGAGAGAAAATTAATCTGGGATTAATTACAGAGATATTTTATCTGGGATAAAATATCAATAAAAGAGAGATAACGATTAATTTGGAATTAATCGATAAAATAATATATTCGATATATTATATGAAATTGGATTTCAATGCGGAATTGAAATTAGATTTTAATTCGGGCGAACGAGTTAATTTAGAATTAATTCGTTAGCGACGTTAATAGTGATTTCGCTAGGCATAATCATTTAATTACGTCGCAACGAAAGATTCGTTAATTTGGAATTAGCGAACCCGAGCCCGGGAGTGTTTGCGAGCGCATTCACATTTTGAATTCGAGTGCGGCCTGCAATTCACATCTAGCGTCACATCAATCGTCAATCAAATGATAGATGTCTTTCACTTTGAGTGATTGACACCATGTCACTATTCATGATTGATGGTGGTAGTTGGCAAGCTTTATTGCTTGACTTTTGGAAAGAGAAATTGGTAATTAATTTTGGAAATTGAATTAGTGTATTAGATACACTTTAGCCAACAACAAAAAACCAACACTTTCTCTCATTTTCACTCTTACTCTCTCATGCCCAAGGGCTGTTCTTGTTCTTCTGTTTCAGCTCAAAACCGTGGGCTATGAGGAAGCAAAGATTGATTTTTGTGGCAAAAATCAAGCGTGCTAGCACACATCTGAGTCTAGCGAATGTGATAGGGAAACCCACCCGTGGGCTTGGAATACCATTTGAGAAGCTTGGAGCTTCATGGAGGACCAAAGCCGCATTTGGAGGACTGTTTTTCCAGCCACTGCCGAATGCTTCCATAGAGGGCGGAAAGTTTTTTTATCTTCACCGCATCGCCTCAACCGATCATTGTGAGTATTCCACAACTCCTTGATGTATTCGCATGTTTATTTTATGCTTGTTATTCGATCTTTGGGACCGTAGAACTCCAACAATGGTATCAGAGCGTTGTTAAAAGCATGAAACCGATTTAAGGCTTAAAATTGGGTAAATTGATTTTGAGCATGATTTGGTTAAATTTTTTGATTGAATATGTTTAAATGATGTTTAATTGAAGATTGATTGGATCAATTTCATGAAATTGTGATTGGATCATGTTTTTCCCCTTTTGGCGAGGCTTGGCAAAATGTCAATGTGCCCTAATTCTTGGTATTTTTTGTTTCGTTGATCATTGGATGACTTGAAACGATTGGGAAATGTTGATTTAATGTCGATTGTGGATTTAATTGGATTGAAACCGAATCGGACACAAATAACCCCAAATTGCCGAGAGCATTATAGCATGAAATGGGTTTGATTTTTGATAAAATGTGTTGGACATGTTTTGATGTTAAAGAGCATAATTAATTGTGTAAATTGATGTTTTAGAAATGTTAATTTGGGTGATTAATTATGGCATTGCACTTAGGTTAATTAAATTGTGAAATTGGATTTTTATAATTTAATTAATTGGGCCTATTTTGGAAATTGGGCTTGTAAAGTTGTTATTGAGCTTATTGGGCTTGGTTGTACCAAGATTGGATTAGGCAAATTGGTTGGATCCAATTAGGCCCAAAACCGAATCCATAAAGTCCAATTATGACTAATGGACCTTAATTATTTTAATTGGGCCTAATGGGCCTAAATTGATTTCTAGGCTTATTGGGCTTTGGTTATTGGTTTGACCCGAGTTGACCAAAATTCCACGCCTAAGAAATTAATTGAAAGCCCATTGGACTTTAATTAAATTAACATTGGATGTTAATCGGGCTTTGAAACCCGTAACGATTAAATTTGGAATTTAAGTCATAAAGGTTCGTTAATAAAGTGTAATATTTAATTTGGAATTAAATAGCGAATTAGTATTAAATACAAATTGAATTGGATTTAATGTTGTAGTTTAATTTAATTCAAGAATTCGTACTTTGAGTACTTATTCGCAAAACGAGTTTGACTCGCGCAAAATCAAATCGTTGTTTGAACATTGGATGGTCATTAATTATCAGATTAATTAATCTGATTAGATTGATTGATAACATGCTTGTGTGAATACATGGTTGCGATGCATGAATAATGTATATCGGATGGATATTAGATGGGTGGGGCAATTTTGGAAATTATTGTAATAAATTTAGAATTTATTAATTGGACCTGCGTGTCTAGCCTATTACCTCATTTCTCATTGTATTTCTCTTCTCACCTATTCCCCTCAATGTAAATGAGGTTTCTTTAGAAGTGTAGTGTAACGGGTAGAAGTAAATACTTGTGCTAGCGGGAGAGAGGAAATAGAGAGATTTGATCTAGGATCAATGTGTAAAGTATCCATCCGCATATCATTATTATTTATTTATATCCGCCTTATTATGTGTTTAAAATGCATGTTTAAGGGTGTATGATGATGAGACCTTAACAAAGATAATAAATTGGTTGCCAATTTGCACGCAAAAAACCCTCACAAAATATTAAGCGTTTTTCCTTCCATTGAGTGATTCTTACTCAAGATCTAAGACTAGCATTGGTTTGTTGGCCAAAGTCAAAGCCTTTGTCCGTCGAGGATGTGTTTGAATCATGAGAGCTTTGTTCCATATCGGTTTCTTGTCCAAGTTTTGGTTTGTTGGCCAAAGTCAAGACCACTTCTTGTCCATCGACATTGATTACGAAGCTTTCCATGGTCAATGGGTTCCGCTTAAATGGGATCACTAAGTTTGTTGTGCCAAAGCCAAGGCTTAGTTGATTGAGAGGAAAGATGTTAGGTAATATATTGGATATATTGGCATATATAAGATATATGTTTCGGACTAGGATGTGCCCCTACTGGATCTAGGAATTGGATGGGATCCAATTGATCTTAGAGATCTACCTAGTTAATTATCATACAATTTGTTGGCCAAAGTCAAGATTGTGTGACATTTAACGGGATCCTAGCACACTAGGAAACACAGTTTCCCGAGTACTCAACAGAGGGTTAGAGGCTCGCCGAAAAATAGTGGGAGGCAAGTATTAAATTTGCAATATTCGTTTAGTTACTTGCCATACACGCTCATTTCAAATATTTCGTCAAATAAATAATATATTAGTTGGACTAATATTTAATGTTGTTTTAAATTAAACAGTTGGACTGTATTCAAACTATTTCATTTATAGTTGATTATATAATTGGATTATAGTAATCAATATATTTGAATTAACCATTTCAAATAATAGTTGATATTATAATTGGATTATAGTAATCAATATAATTGAATTTAATCTATTAAATTATAGTTGATTGTATAGTTGGACTATAGTAATCATTATAATAAATAGTACCTAAAATCGTTGATTAAATAGTTGGACTATTAGAATCAAGATAATTGAAAGATTAGCATTTAAAACATAATCCTAGGGAAAATGTATTTAAATGGTTTAATTTTCAAATTGGGAATAAAATTTCAGGATGGTCCTGGAAACTAATAAGTTACTTTATTTGATAAAATAACATATTAGGCCTAAGCCCGGAGTTAAAAAAATAAGTAGAGCATGATATTTGGAATATTCATGTGATGATGACTTTAGTGCTTAATCCATTAAGCTTGCCGAATAGATTCCGTAATTTCTTAATCAGAACTAAGGATTAGATCCTTAAAGTATGATAATGAAATTGAAGGATCTTCATAGATCTATTTTTAGATCTTTGAAGTACTAAATTGCAATAGTAAACTCTTGGAGAGTTAATGGCTATACTCAAGGAGTCAAAGCCAAAGTTTGCAATAGGCGAGAAGCGCAAGGCGCAACTTACTTCGACATTCTAGAAGGCCAATGCTTGGCCAAAGGCTTCTGGATGTGGAAAAGGGCAAAGACAAAATCATTGTAATCTTCTGGGAAGATAAAGGACATATCCCAAAATGTCTGCCTAAATTGTGGCAAACGGGATCACGGAAGCGTGACTGCCGTTTGGACAAGGCAGACAGGAAGGAATTGAAGACGAGCAAGGCTCTGACTTCAAATATGTTTGTCATAAGATGTTCACTGCTAGTATTAAAATTGGATTTTAGATACTGGATGTGGTACATAAATATGTACTGATGTGCAGAATCTGCTATGAGCAGGATACTGACTTCAGATGAGATAAATCTGCGAATTGAGAACGGGACGAAAGTCGCTGTTTTAACCGTAGATACCTAAGTTTAGTAACTACCCTTCGGGTGTGTACTTAAATTAAGAAACTGTTATAATGTAACTAATTTGACTAGAAACATTATCTCTATATCAGGGTTTAACCCGTTGCGGGTATACCTTTATATTCTAGAACACTAAAGTGTTTTATTATATAAAGATGATATTGAGATAAACACATTAGATGTGAATAACAGTATTTGTATTTTGAATATAAATAAATCTCAAACATATAATACGACAAAAAAATAGCTCAAACTGATTTGATCAGAAGAGACTTATATTGTGGCATTGTTGTCTGGGACACAATTAAACAAGACTCGTATATCCACTCTTTTGAATAGTGGATACTAGTACAAATTTGATTCCATTCAAATAGAGTCTACGAATCTAGTTTATTTGGCAAAGTGCCTAAAATACTATTTACTTGGTAAAAGTGCAAGTGCCACCGATCTGTTAGCCCTAGTTCATTGTGAAGTAAGTGGGCCCATGTCTAGCTAGGCTAGATGTGGATATGAATATTTCGTGACCTATACGGAAGTGGCATCGCGTTATGGTTATGTGTTTCTTTCGAAACATAAATCGGAAACTTTTAGAGTTTCGACACGAAATAGACAAACAGATCGGCTAAAGTATTAAACCATCATGTTTAAACCATGATGAAAATACTTAAGCAATAAGTTTATCATATACTTGAAAGAGTATAGTATTCTTTCAATGAGGACTCCTCCCGGAACACGTCATCCTGACGGTGTGTCCGAACGGAGAAACCGTATTTTGTTGGACATGATAAGGTTAATCATGAGTCGCTCTGAGCTACCATTTCCTTCAACAGATATGCATAACAGTGCAGAACTTATTTAGAATAAGGTTCCATATAAATCTGTTTGACAGATTTCATATTAGATATGAACATGAAAGAAACTGGGTTTTCTAATTCCTGAAGATTTCGGTATGCTAGGCACATGTTTGGATGATACCAAACCAGAACCCAAATCGGATAAGTGCCAAGTTGTAGGTTATCCTAGGGAAACCAAAGTATAGCACTTATACAACTCACAAGAGAACAATTTATTTGTTGCTCATGTTGGTTTTTATTAAGGTCCCAAGATCAATTATAAGCATGAATCAAGTGTGAATAACAATCGAAGAAGTTACGGAATACTCACATCGATCGGTTGAGCGACGCGGAGAAATTATAAACAAAATTCTACCTCATTCACTGCATTCGGCAGTGAACAAATTTGCTCACTGGTTTGGCCTTCGTTTGGGTCCTTCGTCAAGCTCTGAGCTTCGTCGAACGGTTCCCGACTCATGGGTGGACTTCCCTATCACCTTCGCATATCTCGTAAGTGTGCTAGCACTTGATATTTTGCCACAAAATCCTACTCTTTGCTTCCCTATCTGCTCGGCAAAAAATAGAAGAAAACCCACTGGTTTGGGTGTGAGAAGAGGGAGAAAAAGAGAGAAGGAGAGAAGTTGTGTAAGTTGTTCATTTGATTTCCAAAATCCAAAATAAACATATACCAAATTTGTGTATTTTCTTTCTAAAAGTCAACACAACTTTTGGCTCCAAAATAACATTAAATGCTAGCCAACAACTTCTATCAATCAATCCATCAATCAATCAAAATCAAGTGACAAGTGGTCACATCACTCAAAGTGACATTTGATTTGACGCTTGATGCGACTAATGATTTGACGCTTGATTTGACGTGCCACAATCGAATTCGAAATGCGAATACGCTCGCAAATAATCTCGGCTCGGGTTCGCTAATTCTAAATTAACGAATTTTCTGTTGCGTCGTAATTAAATGATTACGCCTAGCGAAGTCACTATTCACGTCGCTAACAAATTAATTCTAAATTAATTCGTTCGCTCAAATTAAAATCTAATTTTAATTTCGCGTTGAAATCCAATTTCGTTTATATATCAATATATTAATTAATCGATTAATTCCAAATTAATGGTTATCTCTCTTTAATGATATTTTATCCCAGATAAATATCTCCGCAATTAATCCCAGATTAATTTTCTCTCTCTTCTAATTAATCCAGTTTAATTTAGAGTGCGAGTTATACGTCATCGGTGAATCTTTGGGAAGCGACCCATGAGATCCCCGGATATGTTGGCAGTAAATTCGGTCGTCGGACTATCCGAACACGTAAGTACCTCGTACTACGTTTATACTGAATTACAAGACAAGGTTGGCCTCTAGCAAAGCGCCATGCCTCCCCAATTCTCCGGAAACATCCTTACAGGAATAAATGATCTGTATCAAGCGTAGTATACCGTAGTATTGCGTATTTCTGTCCAGTATCGGATGATCACGTGCTAGGCCTGGGGCTGGAATTGTGTCTGCCCCGTACGAAGCACATGTCGGATGTCTGGCGACTAGTCTCTATAATCGGATATACATGACCTAGTCATAATATCCCGATAGCTGCACAGCATTTAAGAGAACCAGTTCCGTATCCTACGTGACCATCATCTCCATATGACTGGAGTGACACTTCCGTCTTAACATCACACCCAACACACTACGATTCTCGATATACCCAGAATCGGCGTACATAGAAACCGGTTAAAGCCCTGGACGACCTCAACCAAAGTATATTGATTGTCGTATGCATTAGCGGTGCAAGCCTCAGGTTAAGACCAAATACACCTACCCTGATTTCGGACTTCCATAGACACATAGTCATACTACCAATGGAATTCCGAGGGGGTCTTATCCAGAGCGAAGCTGTTTCCCGTACCATCGGTAAAACACAACCTCCTATTACACTTGCATGAGTATCCTATACCCAAATATATGAGAACTATGCCGTTGTGCCCTCACAACACGCACAAGTGTAATACTAGTCTTTTACGTATTTATCGATGTCCAATCTCGATAATACTCTGACTAGGGACATTTAATGATTTATCCTTCATGGACTGATACTGTCTCATATCATTCTCCGTCCATGAACAAATCACAAGGACCTCTCATCATTTATATATCTAGGTGATCTAATCACAAATGATAAGAGTGCAATCTCCTTTGTCACATAGTTAATTTGTACAACAACACCATGATCTGTACAAATAGTGACGCTATGGGTCATAATTGTCCAACAGCTCACCATGCGATTTTCCTAAGAAGAATACCTATATGCAGTGGTAAGTGGGAGGATAGTATAACTCGATGAAAATCAGAGTAATACTGTTCCAGGCACCGAATCCTAATGGAACATAAATAGTTCATCAAGGATGAAACTATACCAATAATCTTCGAATACACAAGAACCGCATAAGTATGAGAGAGTCAGAAAACAACCTGGGGTATTGGTTTCTGATCTCACCTCATAAAGATGTTAATCTTATTGAGGAATACCAACTGACTACGTATGAGAAAGTGATACAAAGTATCGACTCTCTATTATGGCAAAGTTCCATGATATCCGAAAATGGATTCCATGTATATCAACTAAGTTTGGATACTAGTTGATGTACCGTAAGGCATTGTGCCTATTGGTACTGTATAAGTCTTCAAGGAAGACATACATGGAAGGCAACATACCAACGTACAAAGCTAGGCTTGTAGCGAAAAGGTATCGTTATCAACATTGTGTCGATTACAACGAAACCTTTTTACTGTTGCTACAGTAAATCCATTAGAATAATGCTTGCTAATGATGCATATTTCATTTATGAAATATGATAGCTGAATGCCAAAACCGCTTTCCTTAACGGAAACCTTTTGGAGGATGTTTACAACATCCTGATGGTTTTGTCGTACTATAACTAGCAAACAAGGTTTGCAGGTTATTCGATCCATGGCTGGATTGAAGCAAGCATTGGGTTATTGGAATTATAGTTTTGATGTAATTATAATGGTGTATGATTTAATTCAAAATGAAAATGATTCTTATGTACATAAGGAGGTTAGTGGGAGCGCGATGACAGTGAAAGTCCTAAATAATGATAATATGTCATTTATTGGAAATGATATTCCCATAATTATAATCGGTGAAAGCTTGGCTTTCGAGAAAAATTCTCTGTAGAATTCTTGGGAGAAACAACATTTATTCTAAGAATAAAGATCTACTGGGATAGATTTAAAGTTGTTGAGACTCTCCGAAAAATCGTACATTAATAAATGTACGCGACCTGGTGTCTCATACGCTTTGAGCATATGGAGTCACAATCAGGCCAATCCAAGTGATAGTCATTGGATTGATGTTAAGAACATCCTTAAGTTTCTTAGAGAACTAAGGATGCTGTCTTATACTATGGAGAATGGAACTTGAAGTGACTGGGATCACCGTTGCAAGTTTCCTAACCGATAATAACGACTATAAATCGCAAACGGTACTATACAGTTTGAATAATGGTACAGTGAGCTGGAAATCTTCCAAGCAAGATACTGTTACCGAATAAACAACTAATGCGGGTTTTTGATGCGGCTGAGGCAGCAATAGAAGCCATTTGGGTCGATAATAAATCTAATTAGATTAGATATAGTTCTGTTAGCAGCCAAGCTAGGCTTCAGCACAGGCTAAAGAATTAATGGTCTCATCAACGATCCAGATACATACTTCGACTATTCATCTGATTCGTTCGGATCATATATCGTGGCGATGTGATGATCGAATAAATCGCATCAGATGATAATCATGAAAATCTGCTGACGAAAGTCTTTTCTCAGTAATTTGAGCCAACCGTACATAGTTCGGGTGTAGGACACTCGAGTGACTGGCTATAGGCCAAATGGGAGATTGTTGGACAATTATGACCCATAGCGTCACTATTTGTACAGATCATGGTGTTGTTGTACAAATTAACTATGTGAAAAAGGAGATTGCTCTCTTATTATTTGTGATTAGATCACCAAGATGTATAGATGATATGAGGTCCTTATGATTAGTACCTGGATTGAGATGATATGAGACAATATCAATCCACGAAGGTTTAATCATTAAATATCCCTAGTCAGAGTATTATCGAGATTGGACATCGATAATGCGTAAAAGACTAGTATTACACTTGTGCGCGTTGTGAGGGCATAACGACATAGTTCTCATATATTTAGGTATAGGATACTCATGCAAGTATAGTAGGAGGTTGTGTTTTACCGATGGTACGGGAAACAGCTTCGCTCTGGATAGACCCCTCAGAATTCCATTGGTAGTATGACTATGTGTCTATGGAAGTACGAAATCAGGGTAGGTGTATTTGGTCTTAACTTGAGACTTGCACCGCTAATACTTGCTACAATCAATATACTTTAGTTTTAGGTCGTCCAGGGCTTTAAAAGGTTCTGTGTACGCCTCTGCTGGGTATATTGAGAATCGTAGTGTGTTGGGTGTGATGTCAAGACGTAAGTATCACTCCAGTCATAGTGGAGATGATGGTCACGTAGGATACGGAACTCGTTCTCTTATATGCTGCAGCTATCGGGATAATATGACTAGGTCATGATTATCCGATTATAGAGACTAGTTACCAGAGATCCGATATGTCCTTCGTACGGGGCAGACATATTTCCAGCCCCAGGCCTAGCACGTGACATCAGATACTGGATCGAAATACACAATACTATGTACTACGCCTGATATAGATCAATATATTCCTGTAAGGATATTTATGGAGAATTGGGTAGGCATGGCCTTTGCTAGAAGCCAACCTTGTCTTGTAAATCGGTAAAAACGTAGTACTAGGTACTTACATGTTCGGATAGTCTGACGACCGGATTTACTGCCAACATATCCGGGGATCTCATGGGTCGCTTCCCGAAGATTCACCGATAATGTATGACTCGCACTTTATTAATCTGGGATTAATTAGATGAGAGAGAAAATTAATCTGGGATAAATTCGGAGATATTTTATTGGGATAAAATTGTTGGTTTCTATTAAGGTCCCAAGATCAATAATAAGCATGAAATATGTGTGAATACGAATCAACGAAGTTACGGAATACTCACATCGATCGGTTGAGCGACGCTTTGACGAACAAAACTCAAAAATCTGCTCATGGAAGCTCACTGGTTTGGCGTCGATTTTGGTCCTTTGTCAAGCTCCAAGCTTCTTCAAACGACTCCCGGCTCATGGGTGGACTTCCCTATCACCTTCGCATGTCTCTCGGAGTGCTGGCTCTTGTGATTTTTGCCACAAAAACCACACACTCTTGCTCCCCAACTCACGGTTTTGACAGAAAACCAGTGAGCATTTTGCCCCTCCATGGGCGTGAATGATGAAGAGAGAAAGAAATGAGAGGAGTTGTGTTTGGTTGGAAGAAAAGTGTATCTTATACACAACAATTGATTTCCAAAATTAATTACACCTTTTCTCTTTCCAAAAGTCAAGCCTTTAAGGCTCCAACCACCAACATCAACTCCATCAATCCATCAATCAGTGAATAGTGACTGGCGTCAATCACTCAAAGTGAAAGACATCCATCACTTGATTGACGAATGATGTGATGCTAGATGCGACTAGCGATTTGACGCTTGATTTGACTTGCGTGCCGCACTCGAATTCGAAATGCGAATGCGCTCGGAAAAAATCCCGGGCTCGGGTTCGTTAATTCCAAATTAACAAATTTTCCGTTGCGTCGTAATTAAATGATTACACCTAGCGAAATCACTATTCACGTCGCTAACGAATTAATTCTAAATTAACTTGTTCGCCCGAATTAAAATCTAATTTTAATTCCGCGTCGAAATCTAATTTCGTTTAATATATCAAATATATTAATTAATCGATTAATTCCAAATTAATCATTATCTCTCTTTTAATGATATTTTATCCCAGATAAAATATCTCTGCAATTAATCCCAGATTAATTTTCTCTCTCATCTTATAATTAATCCCAGATTAATTTAGAGTACGAGTCATACGTCATCGGTGAATCTTTGGGAAGCGACCCATGAGATCCCCAGATATGTTGGCAGTAAATTCGGTCGTCAGACTATCCGAAGACGTAAGCACCTCGTACTACGTTTATACCGATTTACAAGACAAGGTTGGCCTCTAGCAAAGCGCCATGCCTACCCAATTCTCCGGAAACATCCTAACAGGAATTAAGGATCTATATCAGGTGTAGTATACATAGTAATGCATATTTCTGTTCAGTATCGGATGATCACGTGCTAGGCCTGGGGTTGGAATTGTGTCTGCCCCATATGAAGCACATGTCGGATATCTGGTAACTAGTCTCTATAATCAGATAAACATGACCTTGTCATTTTATCCCGAAGATTGCAGTACTTAAGAGTACTAGTACCGTATCCTTCGTGACCATCATCTCCATATGACTGGAGTGACACTTCCGTCTTGACATCACACCCAACACACTACGATTCTCAATATACCCAGCATTGGCGTACACAGAACCTGTTAAAGCCCTGGACGACCTCAACCAAAGTATATTGATTGTCGTAAGTATTAGCGGTGCAAGTCTCAGGTTAAGACCAAATACACCTACCCTGATTTCAGACTTCCATAGACACATAGTCATACTACCAATGGAATTCTGAGGGGGTCTATCCAGAGCGAAGCTATTTCTTGTACCATCGGTAAAAATCAACCTCCTAATACACTTGCATGAGTATCATATACTCAAATATATGAGAACTATGCTGTTATGCCCTCACAACGCGCACAAGGCAATACTAGTCTTTTACGTATTTATCGATGTCCAATCTCGATAATACTCTGACTAGGGATATTTAATGATTTATCCTTCGTGGACTGATACTGTCTGATATCATTCTCCGTCCAGGAACAAATCATAGGGACCTCCTATCATTTATACATCTAGGTGATCTGATCACAAATGATAAGAGTGCAATCTCCTTTGTCACATAATTAATTTATACAACAACACCATGATCTGTACAAATAGTGACGATATGGGTCATAATTGTCCAACAATCTCCCACTTGGCCTATAGCCAGTCACTCAAGTGTCTTACACCCGAACTATGTACGATTGGCTCAAACTGCTGAGAAAATGCTTTCGTCAGCAGATTTGCATGATTATCGTCTAATGCGATTTATACGATCATCACATCGCCACGATGTATGATCCGAACGAATCAGATGAATATCGAAGTATGTATCTGGATCGTTGATGAGACCATTAATTCTTTAGCCTGTGCTGACGCCTAGCTCAGCTGCTAACAGAACTATTCCTAATCTATTAGGATTTATATCGACCCAGAAGGCTTCTATTGCCGCTTCAGCTGCAGCAATAACCCGCATTTGTTGTTTATTCAGTAACAGTATCTTGCTAGGGAGATTTCCAACTCACTGTTCCGTTATTCAAACTTTGTAGTACCGTTTGTGACTTATAGTCGTCTTTCTCGGTTTTAGGAAACTTGCAGTAGTGATCCCAGTCACTTCAAGTTCTCCTTCTCCACAGATTAAGACAACATCCTTAGTTCTCTAAGATACTAAGTATGTTCTTAACTTCAATCCAGTGACTATCACTCGGATTGGCCTGTTTGTGAATCCATATGCTCAAAGCGTATGGGACACCAGGTCGCGTACATTTTTCAATGTACGAGTTCTCGGAGAGTTTTTCATGAAAGCCAAGCTTTCGCCGATTATTATTTTATGGGAATATCATTTCCAAGAAATGACATATTATCATTATTTATAGGACATCCACTGTCAGTGCGCTTCCACTAACCCTCTTATATACACAAGAATTATTTTCGTTTTGAATTAAATCATAAACCATTATGATCACATCAAAACGACAATTCCAAGAACCTATGCTTACTTCAATCCAAACATGGATCGAATAACCCGCAAACCTTGTTTGCTAGTTTTGGTACGACAAAACCGACAGGATGTTGTAAACATCCTCCAAATGGTTTCCTTTTCAGGAAATTGATTTTGCCATTCAGCTGTCATATTTCATAAATGAAACACGCAGCTTTAGCAAGCATTATCCAAATGGATTTACCGTGGCAACATGTAAAAGGTTTCATTGTAATCAACACAATGTTGATAACGATACATTTTCGCTACAAGCCTAGCTTAGTACGTTGGTTTGTTGCCTTCCATGTATGTCTTCCTTGAAGACTTATAAAGTACCAATAGGCATAATGCCTTGCGGTACATCAACTAGTATCCAAACTAAGTTGATTATACATGGAATCCATTTCGGACTCATGACACTGTTGGAGTTTCTAGGTCCATATGATCGAATAACAAACATGAAACAAGTGCGAATACAAATCGAGGAAGTCGCAGAATACTTACATCGAGAGATTGAGCGACGCGGAGGCCACGAAAACACAAAATCTGCTCACTGTGAAGCTCACGGCAGTGCAGTAACAGCTCACTGGTTTGCGCCCTTTGGAGGTCCTCGAACAAGCTCCAAGCATCGTCGAATGGTTCCCGGCTCATGGGTGGACTTCCCTATCACCTTCGCATGATCCCCGAGTGTGCTAGCACTCTTGTTTTTGCATAAAAAACGCACTTGCTTCCCTACCATTTTCGGTTCTGCCCAGCAAAACCAGAACAAGAAATGACGTGAGAGAGAGAGGAGGATTTAGAGGAGAGAGAGAGATAAATGTGTATTTGGTTTCCATAAAAAATGGTAAATGATTTTCCAAAATCATATACACCAATTTTTCCCTCCAAAACAAAGCCATTAATAGCTTGTCAACCACACACATCAACTTCCCATCAATCATGAATAGTGACTGGCGTCAATCACTCAAAGTGAAAGACATCCATCACTTGATTGACGAATGATGTGACGCTAGAAGCGACTAGCAATTTGACGCTTGATTTGATTTGCCGCACTCGAATTCGAAATGCGAATGCGCTCGCAAATAATCCCGGGCTCGGGTTCGCTAATTCCAAATTAACGAATTTCTGTTGCGGTGTAATTAAATCTAATTTAATTAAATAATCATGCCTAGCAAAACTACTATTCACGTCGCTAACGAATTAATTCTAAATTAACTCGTTCGCCCGAATTAAAATCTAATTTTAATTCCCCGTCGAAATCCAATTTCGTTTAATATATCGAATATATTAATTAATCGATTAATTCCAAATTAATCGTTCTCTCTCTTTAATTGATATTTTATCCCAGATAAAATATCTATGTAATTAATCCCAGATTAATTTTCTCTCTCATCTTATTAATCCCAGATTAATTAAAGTGCGAGTCATACGTCATCGGTGAATCTTTGGGAAGCGACCCATAAGATCCCTGGATATGTTGGCAGTAAATTCGGTCGTCGGACTATCCGAACACGTAAGTACCTCGTACTACGTTTATACCGATTTACAAGATAAGGTTGGCCTCTAGCAAAGCGCCCTGCCTTCCCAATTCTCCGGAAATATCCTTACAGGAAAAAAGGATCTGTATCAGGCATAGTATACATAGAATTGCGTATTTCTGTCCAGTATCGGATGATCACATGCGAGGCCTGGGGCTGGTACAGTGTCTGCCCCGTACGAAGCATATATCGGATTACAAGCAACTAGTCTCTTTAATATCGGATAATCATGACCAAGTCATATTATCCCGACGGTTGCAACCTTATTTAGAGAACCAGTTCTGTATCCCTGCGCAATCATCAACTCCATATGACTGGAGTGACACTTTCTTCTTGACATCACACCCAACACACTACGATTCTCGATATACCCAGAATTGGCGTACACAGAAACCGGTTAAAGCCCTAGACGACCTCGACCAAAGTATATTGATTGTCGTATGCATTAGCAGTGCAAGTCTCAGGTTAAGACCAAATACACCTACCCTGATTTCAGATTACCATAGACACATAGTCATACTACCAATGGAATTCCGAGAGGGTCTTATCCAGAGCGAAGCTGTTTCCCGTACCATCGGCAAAACACAACCTCCTATTACACTTGCATGAGTATCCTATACCCAAATATATGAGAACTATGCCGTTGTGCCTTCACAACGCGCACAAGTGTAATACTAGTCTTTTACGCATTCATCGATGTACAATCTCGATAATGCTCTGACTAGGGATATTTAATGATTTATCCTTCGTGGATTGATACTGTCTCATATCATTCTCAATCCAGGAACAAATCACAGGGACCTCCTATCATTTATATATCTAGGCGATCTAATTACAAATGATAAGAGTGCAATCTCCTTTGTCACATAGTTAATTTGTACAACAACACCTTGATCTGTACAAATAGTGACGCTATGGGTCATAAATTTCCAATAGACACTTTGTCACAATAGGGAGTCGATACCTTGTATCACTTCCTCATACGTAGTCAGTTGGTATTCCTCAATAAGATAGACATCTTTATGAGGTGAGATCAGAAACCCATACCCCAAGTTGTTTTTTGACTCTCTCCGACTACGCGGTTCTTGTGTATTCGAAGATTAATGGTATAGTTTCATCCTTGATGAACCATTTTGTGTTCCATTAGGAATCAGTGCCTTGAATAGTATTACTCTGATTTTCATCGAGTTTTACTATCCTCCCACTTACCAATGCATATCGGTATTCCTCTTAGGAAAATAGCATGGTGAGCAACAATCTAATTGTTCTCTAGTGAGATGTATAAGTACAATACTTATGGTATCCCTAGGATAACCTACAATTGGCACTTATCCAATTTGGGTTCTAGTTTGGTATCATCCAAATATATGCCTAGCATACCCAAATGTTCAGGAATGAGAAACCTGGTTTCCTTCCCGTTCATATCTAATATGATATCTATCAAACAGATTATGATGGAACCTTATTCAAAATAAGTTCTTGCACTGTTTAAAGCTTATCCATTGAAGGAAATGGTAGCTCAGAGCGACTCATGATTAACCTTATCATGTTTAACACAATTCGGTTAATCCTTTCGGACACACCGTCAAATTGACGTGTTCTGGGATGAGTCCTCATTTGAAACTTATTGCTTAAGTATTTTCCATTACGGTCTTACCGTGACAGTTTAATACTTTAGCTGATCTGTTTGTCTATTTCGTGTCGAAACTATAAAAGTTTCCAATTTGTGTTCTTCAAAAGAAACACATAACCATAACGCGATGCCACATCCGTAAGGTCATGAAATTTTCATATCCTCATCTAGCCTAGCTAGACATGGGCCCACTTGCTTCACTATGAACTAGGGCTGACAGATCCGTGGCATTTACACTTTTACTAAGTAAATAGTGTTTTAGGCACTTTGCCCAATAAACTAGATTCGTAGACTTTATTTGAATAGAATCAAATCAGTCCAAGTACCCACTCTTTAAAAGTGTGGATATACGATTCTTATTTTAATTGTGTCCCAGACAACAATGTCACATCCGTTTCTTATGATCAAATCAGTTTGAGCTATTTGTTTGTCATATTATATATGCGAGATTTATTTATATTCAAAATATAAATTCTGTTATTCACATCTAATGTGTTTATCTCAATATCATATTTATATAATAAAACACTTTAGTGTTCTAGAATATAAAGGTTCACCCACAGCGGGTTAAACACTGATATGGAGATAATGTATCTAGTCAAACTAGTTACATTATAACAGTTTCCAAATTTAGGTACGCACCCGACGGTAGTTCCTAAAGTTAGGTATCTACGGTTAAAACAGCGACTTTCGTCCCGTTTCCAATCCACAGATTAAATCTCAATTGAGGTCAGTATCATGTTCAAAACAGATTCTGAACATCAATACATATATTTTATATACCACACTAAGTATTTAAAATCTATTGCCGCTTCAGCTGTAGCAATAACCCGCATTTGTTGTTTATTCGGTAACAGTATCTTGCTTGGAAGATTTCCAGCTCACTGTACCGTTATTCAAACTGTATAGTACCGTTTGCGACTTAAAGTCGATTTATCGGTTTAGGAAACTTGCAGTAGTGATCCCAATCACTTTAAGTTCTCCTTATCCACAGATTAAGACAGCATCCTTAGATCTCTAAGATACTAATGGATGTTATTAATATCAATCTAGTGACTATCACTTGGATTGGCCCGTTTGTGAATCCATATGCTTAAAGCGTATGAGACACCAGGTCGCGTACATTTTTCAATGTACGATTTCTCGGAGAGTTTCCGAAAGCCAAGTTTTCTCCGATATTTATTATGGGAATATCATTTCCAAGAAATGACATATTATCATCATTATTTATAGGACAACCACTGTCAGTGCGCTCCCACTAACTCTCTTATATACAAAGAATCATTTCGTTTTGAATTAAATCATACTCCCGTATGATTATATCAAAACGATAATTCCAAGAACCTAATGCTTGCTTCAATCCAAACATGGATTTAATAACCTGCAAACCTTGTTTGCTAGTTTTTGGTACGACAAAACCGACAGGATGTTGTAAACATCCTCCAAAAGGTTTCCTTTCAGGAAAGCGATATTCTCGTAAAGCTGTCACATTTCAAAATGAAATATGCAGCGTTAGCAAGCATTATCCAAATGTATTTACCGTGGCAACAGTTAAAAGGTTGAATCGTAATCAACACAATGTTGATAACGATACCTTTCCGCTACAAACCTAGCTTAGTACGTTGGTATGTTGCCATCCATGTACGTATTCCTTGAAGACTTATAAGTACCAATAGGCACAATGCCTTATCGTACATCAACTAGTGTCCAAACTAAGTTGATATACATGGAATCCATTTTGGACTCATGACACTTTGTCATAATTGGGAGTCGATACCTTTTATCACTACCTCATACGTAGTCAGTTGGTATACCTCAATAAGATAGACATCTTTATGAGGTGAGATCAGAAACCCATACCCCAGGTTCTTTTCCGACTCTCCCCGACATACGTGGTTCTTGTGTATTCGAAGATTAATGTTATAGTTTCATCCTTGATGAACTATATGTGTTCCATTAGGATTCAGTGCCTTGAACAGTATTACTCCGATTTTCATCGAGGTTTACTATCCTCCCACTTACCACTACATATCGGTATTTCTCTTAGGAAAATCGCATGGTGAGCAACAATCTAATTGTTCTCTAGTGAGATGTACAAGTACAATACTTTGGTATCCCTAGGATAACCTACAATTGGTACGAAATCTGTCAAACAAATTTTTATGGAACCTTATTCTAAATAAGTTCTGCACTGTTAAAGTGTATCTGTTGAAGGAAATGGTAGCTCAGAGCGACTCATGATTAACCTTATCATGTCCAAAAAAATTCAATTTCTCGGTTCGGACACACCGTCACCTTGACGTGTTCCGAGAGGAGTCCTCATTTGAAAGAATACTATACTCTTTCAAGTATATTAGAAACTTATTGCTTAAGTATTTTCCATTACGGTCTTACCGTGACGGTATAATACTATAGCCGATCTGTTTGTCTATTTCGTGTCGAAACTTTAAAAGTTTCCGATTTGTGTTCTTCAAAAGAAACACATAACCATAACACGATGCCACATCCGTGAAGGTCACAAAATATTCGTATCCACCTCTAGCTTAGCTAGACATGGGCCCACTTGCTTCAGTATGAACTAGGGCTAACAGATTGGTAAATAGTGTTTTAGGCACATTGCCCAATAAACTAGATTCGTAGACTTTATTTGATTGGAATCAAATCAGTGCGAGTACCCACTCTTCAAAAGTGTGGATATACGAGTCTTGTTTGATTGTGTCCCAGACTACAATGCCACAATTAGTCTCTTCTGATCAAATCAGTTTGAGCTTTTTGTTTGTCATATTATATTTTTGAGATTTATTTATATTCAAAATATAAATTCTGTTATTCACATCTAATGTGTTTATCTCAATATCATCTTTATATAATAAAACACTTTAGTGTTCTAGAATATAAATGTTCAATCCGCAACAGATTAAACACTGATATAGAGATATTGTTCATAGTCAAACTAGTTACATTATAACAGTTTCCTAATCCTGCTCATAGCAGATTCTGAACATCAGTATATATTTATGTACCACACTAAGTATTTAAAATCTAATTTTAATACTAGTAGTGAACATAATTTTGACAAACATATTTGAAGTCAGAGCCTTGCTCGTTCTTCAATTCCTTCATGTCTGCTTTGTCCAAACGGTAGTCACGCTTCCGCGATCCCGTTTGCCACATTTAACAGACATTTTTGGATATGTCATTTATCTTCCCAGAAGATTATAATGATTTTGCCTTCGCCCGTTTCAACACTCCAGAAGCCTTTGGCCAAGCCATGGATTTCTAGAATATCGAAGTAAGGTGCGCCTTGCGCTACTTGCCTAATTGCAAAGTTTGACTTTATCTCCTTGAGAATAGTCATTGACCCTCCAAGAGTTAACTTTCGCAATTTTAGTACTTCTAAAATCTAAACATAGATTTATGAAGATCCTTCAATTTCTTCATCATACTTTAAGGATCTAATCCTTAGTTCTGAATCAGAAATTAAGGAGTCTACTTGACAAGTATAATGGATTAAGCACTTAAGTTGTCATCACATAATCTTCCAAAGATTATGCTCTATTATTTGCTTAACTCGGGCATTAGGCTTAATTTATTATTTTATCAAATAAAATAACTTATTATTTTCCAGGACCATCATGAAAATTTATTCCCAATTTGAAAATTAAAACCATTTAAATACAATTTCCCCAGGATTATGTTTTAAATGTCAATCTTTCAATTTTATCTTGATTCTAATTGTCCAACTATTTAATCAACGATATCGGTACTATTTATTATAATGATTACAATAGTCCAACTATTTAACCAACTATAATTTAATAGATTAAAATCAATTATATTGATTACTATAATCCAAATATAAAATCAACTATAAATGAATAGTTTGAATTTAGTCCAACTATTTATTAAAACAACATTTAAATATTAGTCCAACTAACATTTAATTTATAACGACGAATGATATTTGATTTGAGCACGTATGGCAAGTAATTAAACGAGTATTGCAAATTTAATTCTTGCCTCCCACTATTTTTCGGCGAGCCTCTAACCCTCTGTCGAGTACTCGGGAAACCGCATTTCCTAGTGGGCTAGGATCCCGTTAAATATCACACAATCTTGACTTTGGCCAACAATTGTATGATAATTAACTAGGTAGATCTCTAAGATCGATTGGATCCAATCCAATTCCTAGATCCGGTAGGGGGACATCCAAGTGCGAAACATATATCTTATATATGCCAATACATCCAATGTATTACCTAACCTTTTTCCTCTGAATCAACTAAGCCTTGGCTTTGGCACAACAAACTTAGTGATCCCAGTCAAGCACGACCCATTGACCATGGAAAGCTTCGTAATCAATGTCGATGGACAAGAAGTGGTCTTGACTTTGGCCAACAAACCACAACTTGGACAAGATACCAATATCGAACAAAGCCTTCGTGATTCAAACACATCCTCGACGGACAAAGGCCTTGACTTTGGCCAACAAACCAATGCCGTCTTAGATCTTGAGTAAGAATCACTCAATGGAAGGAAAGACGCTTAATATTTTGCGAGGGTTTTTCGCGTGCAAATTGGCAACCAATTTATTATCTTTGTTAAGGTCTCATCATCATACACCCTTAAACATGCATTCTAAACACATAATAAAGCGCATATGAATAAATAATAATGATATGCGGATGGATACTTTACACAGTGATAATCCAATGTTCAAACAACGATTTGATTTTGTTCGAGTCAAACTCGTTTTTCCGAATAAGTACTTAAAGTACGAATTCTTGAATTAAATTAAACTACAATATTAAATGTAATTTAATATGCATTTAATTCTAATTCACTATTTAATTCCAAATTAAATGTCACACTTTATTTACGAACATTATGACTTAAATTCCAAATATAATCGTTACAGGTCTCAAAGCCCGGTAAACGTCCAACGTCAATTTAATTAAAGTCCAATGGGGTTTTAATTAATTTCTTGAGGCTTGGACTTTTGGTCAACTCGGGTCAAACCGAATAACCAAAATCCAATCCGGGAGTTACCCCATAAGCCCATAAATCAATCTTGGCCCATTAGGCCCAATTAAACTTTAAAGGTCCATTTGTTGTATTTGGGCTTTATGGAAGCGGTTTTGGGCCCAATTGGATCCAATCCAATTTGCCTTAACCTTACTTTGTACAACAAAGCCCATTAAGCCCAATAACAACATATAAGCCCAAATACAATTTCAAGCCCAATTTAATTAAGCACAAAAATTCCAAATTTCCCATTTAATTAAACTAAAGTGTATTAACATAATTAATCACCCAAATCAATATTTCCAAAACACAAATTAGGCTAATTAATCATGCTCATTTACATCAATTAGTGTCCAACACAAATTAATCAAAAAATCAAACCCAAATCATGCTTATTGTTCTCGGTAATGGAAGGGAAAATTATGTCCGATTCGGTTTCAATCCGATTAAATCCACAATCGACATTAAATCACATTCCCGATTGATTCCAACTCATCCAATGAATCAAAAAACAAAAAATCACCAAGAACACAAAGGGCATTATTTTCGGCCAAGCTCAAAAAATTGGGGAAATTTGTTCCAAACAAGATTTCTTCAAATTGATCAAATCAATCATCAATAAAAACACATTTAAACACATTCATTCATCCAATTTCAGAAATCATGCTCAAACACATTTTTACCCAAATTTTAACCATATGTCAAATTTCATGCTTTTACTCGCTCTGATACCATTGTTGGAGTTTCTAGGTCCATAGGATCGAATAAAAATCATGAAACAAGTGCGAATACAAATCGAAGAAGTCGCGGAATACTTACATCGAGCGGTTGAGCGACGCGGAGGCCACGAAAACACAAAATCTGCTCACTGTGAAGCTCACGACAGTGCAGTAGCAGCTCACTGGTTTGCGCCCTTTTGAGGTCCTCGAAAATGCTCCAAGCTTCGTCGAATGGTTCCCGGCTCATGGGTGGACTTCCCTATCACATTCGCATGATCCCGGAGTGTGCTAGGACTCTTTTTTTTGCATAAAAAATGCACTTGCTTCCCTACCATTTTCGGTTCTGCCCAGCAAAACCAGAACAAGAAATGGCGTGTGAGAGAGAGGAGGATTTGGAGGAGAGAGAGAGATAAATGTGTATTTGGTTTCCATAAAAAATGGTAAATGATTTTCCAAAATCATAAACACCAATTTTTCCCTCCAAAACAAAGCCATTAATAACTTGTCAACCACACACATCAACTTCCCATCAATTATGAATAGTGACTGGCGTCAATCACTCAAAGTGAAAGACATCCATCACTTGATTGATGAATGATGTGACGCTAGAAGCGACTAGCGATTTGACGCTTGATTTGATTTGCCGCACTCGAATTCGAAATGCGAATGCGCTCGTAAATAATCCCGGGCTCGGGTTCGCTAATTCCAAATTAACGAATTTCCGTTGCGATTTAATTAAATCTAATTTAATTAAATAATCATACCTAGCATAATTACTATTCACGTCGCTAACGAATTGATTCTAAATTAACTCGTTCGCCCGAATTAAAATCTAAATTTAATTCCGCGTCGAAATCCAATTTCGTTTAATATATCGAATATATTAATTAATCGATTAATTCCAATTAATCGTTCTCTCTCTTTAATTGATATTTTATCCCAGATAAAATATCTCCGTAATTAATCCCAGATTAATTTTCTCTCTCATCTTATTAATCCCATATTAATTAAAGTGCGAGTCATACATCATCGGTGAATCTTGGGAAGCGACCCATGAGATCCCCGATATGTTGGCAGTAAATTCGGTCGTCGGACTATACGAACACGTAAGTACCTCGTACTACGTTTATACCGATTTACAAGACAAGGTTGGCCTCTAGCAAAGCGCCATGCCTACCCAATTATCCGGAAATAGCTTTACAGGAATAAAGGATCTGTATCAGGCGTAGTATACATAATATTGCGTATTTCTGTCCAGTATCGGATGATCACATGCGAGGCCTGGGGCTGGTACAGTGTCTGCCCCATACGAAGCATATATCAGATTACAAGCAACTAGTCTCTTTAATATCGGATAATCATGACCAAGTCATATTATCCCGACCGTTGAAACCTTATTTAGAGAACCAGTTCTGTATCCCTGCGCGATCATCAACTCCATATGACTGGAGTGACACTTCCTTCTTGACATCACACCCAACACACTACGATTCTCGATATACCCAGAATTGGCATACATAGAAACTGATTAAAGCCCTGGAAGACCTCAACCAAAGTATATTGATTGTCGTATGCATTAGCGGTGCAAGTCTCAGGTTAAGACCAAATACACCTACCCTGATTTCGGATTTCCATAGACACATAGTCATACTACCAATGGAATTGCGAGTGGGTCTTATCCAGAGCGAAGCTGTTTCCCGTACCATCGGCAAAACACAACCTCCTATTACACTTGCATGAGTATCCTATACCCAAATATATGAGAACTATGCCGTTGTGCCTTCACAACGCGCACAAGTGTAATACTAGTCTTTTACGCATTCATCGATGTCCAATCTCGATAATGCTCTGACTAGGGATATTTAATGATTTATCATTCGTGGATTGATACTGTCTCATATCATTCTCAATCCAGGAACAAATCACAGGGACCTCCTATCATTTATATATCTAGGTGATCTAATCACAAATGATAAGAGTGCAATCTCCTTTGTCACATAGTTAATTTGTACAACAACGTGATCTGTACAAATAGTGACGCTATGGATCATAATTGTCCAACAGACACTTTGTCACAATAGGGAGTCGATACCTTGTATCACTTCCTCATACGTAGTCAGTTGGTATTCCTCAATAAGATAGACATCTTTATGAGGTGAGATCAGAAACCCATACCCCAGGTTGTTTTCTGACTCTCTCTGACTACGCGGTTCTTGTGTATTCTAAGATTAATGGTATAGTTTCATCCTTGATGAACCATTTTGTGTTCCATTAGGAATCAGTGCCTTGAATAGTATTACTCTGATTTTCATCCAGTTTTACTATCCTCCCACTTACCACTGCATATCGGTATTCCTCTTAGGAAAATCGCATGGTGAGCAACAATCTAATTGTTCTCTAGTGAGATGTATAAGTACAATACTTATGGTATCCCTAGGATAACCTACAATTGGCACTTATCCAATTTGGGTTCTAGTTTGGTATCATCCAAACATATGCCTAGCATACCCAAATGTTCAGGAATGAGAAACCCGGTTTCCTTCCCATTTATATCTAATATGATATCTATCAAACAGATTATGATGGAACCTTATTCAAAATAAGTTCTTGCACTGTTTAAAGCTTATCCGTTGAAGGAAATGGTAGCTCAGAGCGACTCATGATTAACCTTATCATGTTTAACACAATTTGGTTAATTCGTTCGGACACACCGTCATGTCTGCTTTGTCCAAACGGCAGTCAAGCTTCCGCGATCCCGTTTGCCACAATTTAGGCAGACATTTTGGGATATGTCCTTTTTATTCCCAGAAGACTATAATGATTTTGCCTTTGCCCCTTTTCCATATTCCAGAAGCCTTTGGCCTAGCCTCGGGTTTCCAGAATATTGAAGTGAGGTGCGCCTAATTGCAAACTTTGACTTTGTCTCCTTGAGAATAGTCATTAACTCTCCAAGAGTTATTATTGTAATTTTAGTACTTCTAAGATTTAATTATAGATCTATGAAGATCCTTCAATTTCATTATCATAGTTCAAGGATCTAACCCTTTGTTCTGACAAAGAAATCAAGGAGTCTACTGCGGTAAGTATAATGGATTATGCACTTAAGTTATCATTACATAAATCTTCCAAAGATTATGCTCTACTATTTGCTTAATTCTTGGCTTAGGCCTAATATGTTATTTTATCAAATAAAGTAACTTATTATTTTCCAGGACCATCCTGAAATTATTCCCAATTTGAAAATTAAACCATTTAAATACATTTTCCCTAGGATTATGTTTTTAATGTTAATCTTTCAATTTTATCTTGATTTTAATAGTCCAACTATTTAATCAACGATTTTGGTACTATTTATTATAATGATTACAATAGTCCAACTATTTAATCAACTATAATTTAATAGATAAATTCAATTATATTGATTACTATAATCCAATTATAAAATCAACTATAAATGAATAGCTTGAATATAGTCCAACTATTAATTAAAACAACAATTTAAATATTAGTCCAACTAACATTTAGTTTATAACGACGAATGATATTTGTTCGAGCGTGTATGGCAAGTAATTAAACGAGTATTGCAAAATCAATTCTTGCCTCCAACTATTTTTCGGCGAGCCTCTAACCCTCTGTCGAGTACTCGGGAAACCGTATTTCTAGTGGGCTAGGATCCCGTTAAATATCACACAATCTTGACTTTGGCCAACAAATTGTATGATAATTAACTAGGTAGATCTCTAAGATCGATTGGATCCAATCCAATTCCTAGATCCGTTAGGAGGACATCCAAGTCCGAAACATATATCTTATATATGCCAATACATCCAATGTATTACCTAACCTTTTTCCTCTGAATCAACTAAGCTTGGCTTTGGCACAACAAACTTAGTGATCCCAGTCAAGCGCGACCCTTGACCATGGAAAGCTTCGTAATCAATGTCGATGGACAAGAAGTGGTCTTGACTTTGGCCAACAAACCACAACTTGGACAAGACACTGATATGGAACAAAGCCTTCGTGATTCAAACACATCCTCGACGGACAAAGGCCTTGACTTTTGCCAACAAGCCAATGCCAGTCTCGGATCTTGAGTGAGAATCCCTCAATGGAAGGAAAAACGCTTAATATTTTGCGAGGGTTTTTCGAGTGCAAATTGGCAACCAATTTATTATATTTGTTAAGGTCTCATCATCATACACCCTTAAACATGCTACCTAAACACATAATAAAGCACATATGAATAAATAATAATGATATGCGGATGGATACTTTACACATTGATCCTAGATCAAATCTCTCCATTTCTCTCTCCCGCTAGCATAAGTATTTACTTCTACCCGTTACACTACACTTCTAAAGAAACCTCATTTACATTGAGGGGAATAAGTGAGAAGAGAATACAAAGAATTGAGAGGTAATAAGGCTGGACACGCAGGTCCAATTTAATAAATCAAATTTATTACAACAATTTCTAAAATTGCCCCACCCATCTAATATCCATCCGATATACATTATTTATGCATCACAACCATGTATTCACACAAGCATGTTATCAATCAATCTAATCAAATTAATTAATCTGATAATTAGTGACCATCCAATGTTCAAACAATGATTTGATTTTGCTCGAGTCAAACTCGTTTTTGCGAATAAGTACTCAAAGTACGAATTCTCGAATTAAATTAAACTACATCATTAAATCCAATTTAATATGAATTCAATTCTAATTCACTATTTAATTCCAAATTAAATACTACACTTTAATAATAAACCTTTTACGACTTAAATTCCAAATTTAATCGTTACGGGTCTCAAAGCCCGATTAACGTCCAAGGTCAATTTAATTAAAGTCCAATGGGCTTTTAATTAATTTCTTAAGGCGTGGACTTTTGGTCAACTCGGGTCAAACCGAATAACCAAAATCCAATCCGGGAGTTACCCCATAAGCCTAGAAATCAATTTAGGCCCATTAGGCCCAATTAAACTTTAAAGGTCCATTAAGTCGCATTTGGGCTTTATGGAAGCGGTTTTGGGACTAATTGGATCCAACCAATTTTGCCTAAACCCAATTTTGTACAACAAAGCCCAACAAGCCCAATTACAACATAACAAGCCCAAATCCAATTTTAAGGCCCAATTCAATTAAATTGCCAAATTCCAAATTTCCAATTAAATTACCTAAAGTGCATTACACAATTAATTATCCAATTAAAATTTCCAAAACACCAATTAGCCTAATTAATCATGCTCTTTTAATAACAAAACATGTCCAACACATTTTATCAAAAAATCAAACCCATTCATGCTATATATGTCTCGGCCAAGGGAGGGGATTTGTGTCCGATTCGAATTCAATCCAATTAATTCCACAATCGACATTAAATCACATTCCCAAATGATTCTAACTCATCCAATGAATCAAAAATCAAAAAATCCAAGACTAAATAGGGCACTTCTCATTCGGCCAAGCCTACTCAATTTGGGGAAAAATGTTCCAAACAAAAATGCATGAAATTGATCCAATCAATATTCAATTAAACATGTATTAAGCATACTCAAATATCCAATTCATTCAAATCATGCTCAAATACAAATTACCCAAATTTTAAGCCCTACACTTTTTCATGCTCAAACCTTGCTCTAGATGCCATTGTTGGTTTCTATTAAGGTCTCAAGATCAATAATAAGCATGAAATATGTGTGAATAAGAATCAACGAAGTTGCAGAATACTCACATCGATCGGTTGAGTGACGCTTTGACGAACAAAACTAAAAAATCTGCTCATGGAAGTTCACGGCAGTGACAGAAACAGCTCACTAGTTTGGCGTTGATTTTGGTCCTTCGTTAAGCTCCAAGCTTCGTCAAACGACTCCCGGCTCATGGATGGACTTCCCTATCACCTTCGCATGTCTCTTAGAGTGCTAGCTCTTGCAATTTTTGCCACAAAACCACACATTCTTGCTCCCCAACTCAAGGTTTTGACAGAAAACCAGTGAGCATTTTGCCCCTCCATGGGAGTGAATGATGAAGAGAGAAAGAGATGAGAGGAATTGTGTTTGGTTGGAAGAAAAGTGTATCTTATACACAACAATTAATTTTCCAAAATTAATTACACATTTTCTCTTTCCAAAAGTCAAGCCTTTAAGGCTCCAACCACCAACATCAACTCCATCAATCCATCAATCAGTGAATAGTGACTGGCGTCAATCACTCAAAGTGAAAGACATCCATCACTTGATTGACGAATGTTGTGACGCTAGATGTAACTAGCGATTTGACGCTTGATTTGACTTGCGTGCCGCACTCGAATTCGAAATGCGAATGCGCTCAGAAAAAATCCCGGGCTCGGGTTCGTTAATTCCAAATTAATGAATTTTCCGTTGTGTCTTAATTAAATGATTACGCCTAGCGAAATCACTATTCACGTCGCTAACGAATTAATTCTAAATTAACTTGTTCCCCCGAATTAAAATCTAATTTTAATTCCGCGTAGAAATCTAATTTTGTTTAATATATCAAATATATTAGAGAGATAACGATTAATTCCAAATTAATCGTTATCTCTCTTTTAATGATATTTTATCCCAGATAAAATATCTCCGCAATTAATCCCAGATTAAGTTTCTCTCTCATCTTATAATTAATCCCAGATTAATTTAGAGTGCGAGTCATACGTCATCGGTGAATCTTTGGGAAGCGACCCATGAGATCCCCAGCTATGTTGGCAGTAAATTCGGTCGTCGGATTATCCGAACACGTAAGTACCTGGTACTACGTTTATACCGATTTACAAGACAAGGTTGGCCTCTAGCAAAGCGCCATGCCTACCCAATTCTCCGGAAACATCATTACAGGAATAAAGGATCTATATCAGGCATATTATACATAGTAATGCATATTATACATAGTAATGCGTATTTCTGTCCAGTATCGGATGATCACGTGCTAGGCCTGGGGCTGGAATTGTGTCTGCCCCGTACGAAGCACATGTCGGATGTATGGTAACTAGTCTCTATAATCAGATAAACATGACCTTGTCAATTTATCCCGATGACTGCAGTACTTAAGAGTACTAGTACCATATCCTACGTGACCATCATCTCCATATGACTGGAGTGACACTTTCGTCTTGACATCACACCCAACACACTACGATTCTCAATATACCCAGCATTGACGTACACAGAACCTGTTAAAGCCCTGGACGACCTCAACCAAAGTATATTGATTGTCGTAAGTATTAGCGGTGCAAGTCTCAGGTTAAGACCAAATACACATAAACTGAATTCGGACTTCCATAGACACATAGTCATACTACCAGTGGAATTCCGATGGGGTCTATCCAGAGCGAAGCTGTTTCCCATACCATCGGTAAAACACAACCTCCTATTACACTTGCATGAGTATCCTATACCAAAATATATGAGAACTATGTTGTTACGCCCTCACAACGCGCACAAGTGCAATACTAGTCTTTTACGTATTTATCGATGTCCAATCTCGATAATACTCTGACTAGGGATATTTAATGATTTATCCTTCGTGGACTACAACTGTCTCATATCATTCTCCGTCCAGGAATAAATCATAGGGACCTCCTATCATTTATACATCTAGGTGATCTGATCACAAATGATAAGAGTGCAATCTCCTTTGTCACATAGTTAATTTGTACAACAACACCATGATCTGTACAAATAGTGACGCTATGGGTCATAATTGTCCAACAAAAATATCAATAAAAGAGAGATAACGATTAATTTGGAATTTATCGATAAAATAATATATTCAATATATTATACGAAATTGGATTTCGACACGGAATTGAAATTAGATTTTAATTCGGGCGAACGAGTTAATTTAGAATTAATCCATTAGCGACGTGAATAGTGATTTCCCTAGGCATAATCATTTAATTACGTCGCAAAAGAAGATTCGTTAATTTGGAATTAGCGAACCCGAGCCCGGGAGTGTTTGCGAGCGCATTCGCATTTTGAATTCGAGTGCGGCCTGCAATTCACATCTAGCGTCACATCAATCGTCAATCAAGTGATAGATGTTTTTCACTTTGAGTGATTGACACCATGTCAATATTCATGATTGATGGTGGTAGTTGGCAAGCTTTAATACTTGACTTTTGGAAAGAGAAATTGGTAATTAATTTTGGAAATTGAATTAGTGTATTAGATACACTTTAGCCAACAACAAAAAACCAACACTTTCTCTCATTTTCTCTCTTACTCTCTCACGCCCAATGGCTGTTCTTGTTCTTCTGTTTCAGCTCAAAACTGTGAGCTAGGAGGAAGCAAAGATTGATTTTTGTGGCAAAACTCAAGCGTGCTAGCACACATCGGAGTCTAGCAAAGGTGATAAGGAAACCCACCCGTGGGCTTGGAATACCATTTGAGAAGCTTGGAGCTTCATGGAGGACTAAAGCCGTATTTGGAGGACTGTTTTTCCAGCCACTGCCGAATGTTTCCATGAAGGGCATAAAGTTTTTTTTTGTCTTCACCGCATCGCCCCAACCGATCATTGTGAGTATTCCGCAACTCCATGATGTATTCACATGTTTGTTTTATGCTTGTTATTCGATATTTGGGACCGTAGAACTCCAACACCATCCATGTGTGTCTTTACCATGAAGACCCATCTGCTACCAATAGGCACAATGCCTTCTGGTACATCAACCAGTGTCCAAACTTGGTTGGTATACATGGAATCCATTTCGGACTTCATGGAACTTTGCCATAAACCGGAGTCGATACCTTGTATCATTTCCTCATACGTAGTCCGTTCGTCTTCCTCAATAAGATTGACATCTACATGAGGTGAGATCATAAACCATACCTCTTAGGTTGTTTCCTGACTCTCTCCGACCTAAGCGGTTCTTGTGTATAAGAAGATTGTGGTACAGATTCATCCCTGATGAACTGTTTGTGTTCCGTTAAGGGATCGGTGCCAGGAACAGTATTACTCTGATTTTCATCAAGTTCTACTTTCCTCCCACTTACCACTGCATTTAGGTATTCCTTTTAGGAAAAACGCATGAAGAGCAACAAATATCTTTGTTCTCTTTTGAGTTGTGGAATTAGTTTCCTTAGGATAACCAATTACAAATGGGCACTTATCCAATTTGGGTTGTAGTTTGGTATCATCCAAACATATGCCCAGCATTCCCAAATCTTCAGGAATGAGAAACCCGATTTCTTTCCTGTCCATATTTCATATGGAGTTTGTCCAACAGACTTTGACGAAACCTTATTCAAAATAAGTATTGCACTGTTCAATGCGTATCCCGTGAAGGAAATTGGTAGCTCAGTGTGACTCATTATTAACCTTATGATGTCTAACAAAGTTCAGTTTCTCCGTACGGACACACCGCTCGATTGAGGTGTTCCAGGAGGAGTCCACTATGAAATAATACTATACTCTTTCAAGTAATCGAGAAACTTATTGCTTAAGTATTTTTCCACCACGGTCCAATTGTAATGTATTAATACTTTCGCCAGTCTATTTTTCTACTTCGTGTCGAAACTCTTTGAATTTATCAAAAGTTTTCGATTTGTGTTTCATAAGATACACATAACTATAACACGATGCAACATCCGTAAAGGTTACGAAGTATTTTTATAACCACCTCTAGCCTAGCTAGACATGGGCCCACATACATCACTATTAACGAGGGATAAACAGCTCGGTGGCACGTACACCATTTACCGTTAAAAGATGTTTTAGGCACTTTGCCTAATAAACAAGATTCGTAGACGTCATATGATTTAGGATCAAATCTGTCCATGTATCCATTCTTCAAAAGAATGGATATATGAGTCTTGTAAATGCGTCCCAGAAGACAATGCCACAAATAAGTCTCATTTTGAGCCCTTTTTGTTTGTCATATTATATGTTTGAGATTCATTTATATTCAAAATATAAATAATGTTATTCACATCTAATGTGCATATCTCAATATCATCTTTATAACAAAACACCCAGTGTTCTAGAACATAAAGGTATACCCGTAACGGGTTAAACTAGATATAGAGATAATGTTTCTAGTCAAACTAAGTACATTATAACAGTTTCCTAATTTAAGTACATGCCCAAAGGGCAGTTCCAAAACTTAGTTTCCCACAGCCAAAACAACGAATCTCGTCCCATTTCTGACTTGCAGGTCGATCTCATCTGAAGCTAGTCTCATGCTAATCAGTAGATCCCGCACATCAGTACATATGTAAGTACCACATCCATTATTAAAAAAAAATTTTAAACAAGTAGTGGACATGTTTATAACAAACATACCTGAAGTTGGAGCCTTGCCCGTCTTCACATCTTTCATGTCTACCTTGTCCATACGGTAGTCACGCTTTCAGTGACCCTGTTTGCTATAGTTTAGACAGACGTCTTGGGATATGTCCTTTGTCTTCCCAAAAGACTGTGACGATTTTGCCTTTGCCATTTTTCTTCACACCCCCAGAAGCCTTCGGCCAAGCCTTGGATTTCTGAGATGTCGAAGTAAGATGCGCCTTGCGTTTCATGCCCTTTTAGAAGCTCTGGCTCTGCCTCCTTAAGCATAGCCATTAACTCTCCAAGAGTTTTCTCTTGGTTCATGATGAACCCGCCCCAGCATTCGGGCAGAGACTGTAAGATCAAATCTATGGAAGTCTCGACCTCGTAGGTAATGCCCAGCTAACCTTAGATGTTCGATATCATCAATCATCTGTGACACCTAGTGCTTGACAGATGTACCATCTGACATGCGTTAGCGAAATAGATTCTTTTACAATTCATACTTCTAAGATCTAAGGTTAGATCTATGAAGATCCTTTAATTTCAACATCATGGTATAATGATCTAATCCTTATTTCTGACGACGAAATTAAGGAGTCATTGCGGCAAGCATGATGGATTAAGCATTAAAGTTATCATCACGATGAGTCTCCTAAAGCTCATGCTCTACTATTTGCTCAACTTCGGGCTCAGGCCCGAGAGGTTTCTCTATTACATAGAGTAACTTCTTGGCTTCCAGGACTATCTTGAGATTCATTTCCCAATCTGGAAAATTAGAGCCGTTAAAGACATTATTGCCCATGATCAATGTTAATCTTTCCAGCCATCTTGATTGCTATAGTCCAACTATCCAATCAACGATTTTGGGTACACTCAAAATGTAATGATTATTATAGTCCAACTATATAATCAACTACAAGTGGAGTAGTATGTTGTACAGTCTAACTGTTCAAAGAAAGCAATATTCAATATTAGTCCAACTAATATATTTATAACAACTATAAATTAAAATAAAAGAGTGCGTATTGGCAAGTATTTAAACAAAATTGTAAATTTAATACTTGCATCTCACTTTTTTTCGGCGAGCCTCTAATCCTCTGTGGAGTACTCGGGAAACCTAGTTTCCTAGTGAGCTAGGATCCCGTTAAATAACACACAACCTTGAATTTGGCCAACAAGTTGTATGAAACTTAACTAGGTAGATCTCTAAGATCAATTGGATCCCATCCAATTCATAGATCTAGTAGGTGGACCTCCAAGTCCGAAACATTTATCCAATATATGTAAATATATCCAATATATTTCCTAACCTATTTCCTCTGAATCAACTAAGCTTTGGCTTTGGCTCAACAAGCTTAATGATTCCAGTTAAGCGGGACCCATTGACAGTGGGAAAGCTTCGTAATCCACGTCGATGAACTAGAAGTGACCTTGACTTTGGCCAACAAATCACAACCACCCAAGACATGCCATATAGAACAAAGCTTTCGTGGTTCAAACACATCCGCGATGGACATTGATCTTGACTTTGGCCAACAAACCAATGCCAATCTTGGATCTTGAGAGAGAATCACTCAATGGAAGGAAAAACGCTTAATATTTGATGAGGGTTTTTGCGTAATTGGCAACCAATTTATTATATTTGATTATGTCTCATCATACACCCTTAAGCATGCATTCTAAAAGCATAATAAGGCACGAAATAAATTAATAATGATATACATATGGATATATAACAAATTTGTTCCTAGAACAAATCTCTCACTTTCCTCTCTCCCGCTAGCACTATTCATACTTCTACCCAATTACATAACACTAAAAGAAACCTGATTTACATTGAGGGGAATTAGTGAGGAGAGAAATACAATGAGAAAAGACATAATAGGCTGGACACGCAGGTCCAATTTAATAAATTCTAAATTTATTACAAAAATTTCCAAAATTGCCTCCACCCTTCTAATATTTATCTGATATACATTATTCATACAATACATCCAAGTATTCACACATAGCATGTTATGCAATCAATCTAATCCAATTAATTAATCTTTGAATTAATGACCATCCAATGTTCAAACAACGATTTGATTTGCGCGAGTCCAACTCGTTTAAGAATAAATACTCAAAGTACGTATTCTTGAATTATATCGAACTACAATTTTAAATCCAATTTAAATTGTATTCAATACTAATTCTAATTTAATTCTAAATTAAATAATTACACTTATTTATGTGCCTTTTAGATTTAGATTCTAAATCTAATCTAAATAGGTCTCAAAGGCCCAATTAGTATCCAATACTATTCAATTAAAGTCCAATGGGCTTTCAATTAATTCCTAGGTGTGGGCTTTGGCCAATATAGATCAAACCCAAAATGTCAAGGCCCAATTAGGAATCACCCTTTGCCATAAAATCAATTTTGGCCCATTAGGCCCAATTAAATATTAAAAGGCCCAAAAGTTATATTTGGACTTTATGGAAATAGTTTTAGGCCTAATTGGATCCAACTCAATTGTCCAAAACCAAACTTGGTCCAACCAAGCCCATTAAGCCCAAATTCAACAAATTAGCCCAATCCAATTTTAAAGACTAATTTAATTAATATAACATTCCAAATATCATATTAATTTTAATTAAAGTGTAATAGCCATAATTAATTAATTAAACTAACATTTCTAAAACATCAATTAAACTAATTAATCATGCTTTAATAATCCAATTCATGTCCAATACAAATTGAAGCAAAATCAATTCTATAACATGCTATATACTCACGGTAAAGGCATAGAAATAACACCCAATTTTGATTTCAATCCAATTAAATCAACAATCAATATTCATTTCATGCCAATTAACATATCTAATTGTCAAATTTCAAAAATTAACCATGAGCAACCTAGGGTAATTTTCGGCCATGACATATGAATTGAGGATTTTTGATCTAATCAATTTTTCTCAATTCCAAAGATGCACAAATCCAATTCAACATCATATAATCACAACCACACAATCAATTTAGGCAAATCAAGCTCTAAGCATAAAATCCGAAATTAAAGTTTACAACCCTAGAATCCAAATCAAACTTAGGATGGCTCTGATACCATTGTTAATGTTCCTAGAACATGCCAATGATAACTAAGATGATTTGTGTGTGAATGAAACAAAGGGAGTTACGGAAATACTCACATTGATTGGATGAGATTCAAAAATTTTTCTTTGTATTTGATGAAGCTCCAAGCTTTGTAAAGTGTTTCTAACACTTGACTGAGTTTCCCTATCACCTTCTTTTAACTCTAAATGTGCTAGCAAGTTGAAATTTTGCAACAAAATTCCATGGAGGGAGAGAGGAGTGCTCGACATTTTGAGGTTGGAGGAGAGAGTGAATAGTTTTTTGATATTATGATTTCTAAAATCAATTACCAAAAATCAAATTTAAAAGTTGGTAAATGCTTTTCCAAAAATCAAAATGTGTGATACAAGTTTCCAACAAAATCCACTACCAACTTTTATCACCAAAAAAGTGACATATGATGTAAGTTGGTGGGCCCCACTTTAAATTCAAAATTCAAGTGGGCTTGCTCAACACACTTCGGGCTCTGATTCGTTTAATCTGATTAAACGAATTTCCGTCATGACGTAATTAAATCCAATTTAATTAAATAATAATGCCTCACAAAATTATTACGAAAGTCGCTTACGAATTAATTCCAAAATAATTTGTTCGCTTGAATTAAAATTCAATTTTAATTCCGTGTTGAAATCCGATTTCAATTAATATATCCGATATATTATTTTAGCCCAAATAAATAAATAAAATAGAAAAATCCAATTTAACAATTAAATTTATTTTACCGATTAATTCCAAATTAATTACGTTCTCTCCTTTCGACGATTTTAATCCCAAATAAATTCTCGACGCAATTAATCCCAGATTAATTCTTTCTCTGATAATTAATCCCAGATTAATTCTTGCCGTAATTAATCCCAGATTAATTTTCTCTCCCATAATTAATCCCAGATTAATTCTGTTCGAGTCAAATGTCATCGGTGAATCTTTTGGAGGCGACCCAAGAGATACCTGGATATGTTGGCAGTAAATACGGTCATCGAACTATCCGAATACGTGCGTACCTAGCACCACGTTCTTACCGATTTACAAGACATGATTGGCTTCTAGCAAAACACCGTGCCTACCCGATTCTCCAGAAATATTCTTTTAAGGAATACATAATCTTTATCAGGCATAGTATACTATATATTGCGTATTACATATTACGATCCAATATCGGATGTCACATGCCAGGCCTAGGGCTGGAATTGTGTCTGCCCCGTACGAAGCATATATCGGATCACTGGCAACTAGTCTCTATAATCGGATAATCATGACCTACTCATATTATCCCGATGACTGCAGTACTTAAGAGTACTAGTTCTGTATCCTACGTGATCACCATCTTCATATGACTGAAGTGATACTTCCATCTTGACATCACACCCAATACACTACGATTCTCAGTAAACCCAGAAAAGGCATACACAGAACCTGTTAAAGCCCCGAACGACCAAAACCAAAGCGTACTGATTGTCGCAAGTATTAGCGATGCAAGTCTCAGGTTAAGACCAAATACACATACTCTGATTCAGATTCCCATAGACACATAGTCATACTATCAATGAGATTCTGAGGGGTCTATCCAGAGTGAAGTTGTTCCCGTACCATCGGAAAACAGAACCTTCTATCACACTTGCATAAGTATCCAATACTTAAATATATGAGAACTATGTCGTTAGGCTTCCATAACGCGCACAAGTGCAATACTAGCCTATTCCGCATTATCGATGTCCAGTCTCGATAATATTACGACTAAGGATATTTAATGATTAAACCTTTCGTGGATTAATACTATCTCATATCTTATTAATCCGATACTAATCATATGGACTTTTGTCATTTATATATCTAAGTAATCTAATTACAAAATGATAAAAGAGTAATTTCCTTTGACACATAGTTTATTTTGTACAAGAACGCCATGTTCTTTACAAAATAGTGATGCTATGAGTAATAATTGTCCAACAGGATCCACAAGTACACCATATGGAGGAGTACCAGAGGCATAATCTTTTAATCAACATGACGAGACTGTGAACTATGTCAGCAACTTCAACAGGCAAGGAAACAATCCATATTCCAACACCTACAACCCAGGTTGGAGAAATCATCCTAATTTCGCATGGAGAAACACTTCAGGGCAAAAGAAAAATCCACCACCCGGATTCCAATAGCAGAATAAAGGCCAGAAGTATGAAAAAGAGCCAGGAATAGCAGATGTGCTTGCTCAGATGAAAAAGCAAGAAGCCAAATATGAGGCTATGTTTCAAGCATAAGCACCAACTATTCAAGTAAAAGTAGCATTAAGTCAAAAACAAGCAGCAACATACGATGCTATATTTCAAAACCAAACAGCTTCTATGAAGACGCTGGAGAATCAATTGGGACAACTGGCCAATGCTCAGAGTTACAGACCGCCAGGTACCCTTTCTAGCGACACAGAACCAAATCCAAGGAATAGAGGGAAAGAGCAATGCCAAGCCATCACTTTGAAAAGTGGCACTGAAATCAACAAAGATATTAGAGTCAAGGCATCTACTGAGGATGTTCCAAAAGAAAGCAATGAAGCTGTTCCACAGATGGAGGAAAAGAAGTCCAAAGAAAATGATCGAGAAAGATTTACTCCACCTCTACCTTTTCCACAGCGTCTCCAGAAACACAAACTGGACAAGCAATTTGCTCGATTCCTGGAGATTTTCAAAAAGATGCATATCAACATTCCCTTTGCAGAAGTATTGGAGCAAATGCCCAGCTATATCAAATTCATGAAAGATATTATGTCACGAAAGTGAAGATTGGGAGATTACGAGACTGTAGCACTGACAGAAGAATGCAAAGCCATCATTCAGAGGAAGCTCCCCCAAAAGTTGAAGGATCCTGGCAGTTTCACCATCCCTTGCACCATAAGGAACCAAAACTTCGATAAGGATTTGTGTGATTTAGGTGCTAGTATTAACTTGATGCCTTTGTGTATTTACAGGAAAATGCAGCTTGGAGAAGCAAAGCCCACCTCAGTTACTCTGCAACTTGCTGACAGGTCACTCACATTTCCGAGAGGTATAGTGGAAGATGTACTAGTCAAAGTCGACAAATTCATTTTCCCAGCAGATTTCATTATCCTTGACTTGGAGGAAGACAAAGACGTACCCATCATTCTCGGGAGACCATTCTTGGCTACATGTCAAACTATCATTGATGTACAAATATGTGAACTAACCATGAGGGTGCAAGACCAAGAAGTAACATTCAATATTTTCAAAGCCATGAAGTTTCCAAATGATGAATGAGATGAGGAATGTTTCAGACTTGATGTAATAGATAATATCATCCAGAACACAGATGCAATGCAACTTTCCACTAACAAACTTGAAGCATGCATCACCAATATTACTGATAGAGAATTAGATGATGATATTTTGGAATGTATCAACTATCTTGATGGAGCGTCTCGCTTCAGATCGACACCACAGGTGGAAAGTTTGGAACTATCGAAAAAGGAGCGAGTCAAGCCCTCGATAGAAGAACCATAACAGCTGGAACTAAAGCCACTTCCGAGCCATCTCAGGTATGCATACTTGGAGAACTTTTTTGAATTACCTGTTATTATTTCTTCGTCTCTAACATGGTGCAAGAAGAAAAGTTATTGAGAGTTTTATACGAGTATAGAGCTATTGGTTAGACTATAACAGATATTTGAGGCATCAGTCCATCATTTTACATGCATAAAATCCTGATGAACGACGAGTACAAAGCCACAGTGGAGCATCAATGAAGACTGGATCCAATCATGAAGGAAGTAGTAAAGAAAAAAATCATCAAATGGTTGGATGCAGGCATCATTTGCCCCATCTCTAACAGTTCTTGGGTGAGTCCTATGCAATGTGTACCTAAGAAAGGAGGAATGATTGTAGTAATAAATGAAAAGAACAAGCTGATTCTGATAATGAAAGTTTTTGGATGGAGAATATGCATGGACTACAGGAAGCTGAACAAAGCCACACATAATGATCATTTCCCACTACCATTCATTGACCAGATGCTAGACAGATTGGCGGGACATGAATTCTACTGCTTTTTGGACGGATACTCAGGATACAATCAGATTGACATCATCTCAGAAGATCAGGAGAAAACCATTTTCACATGCGCGTATGGTACTTTTGCTTTTCGCAGGATGCCATTTCGACTCTGTAATGCCCTTGCCATGTTTAAACGTTGCATGATGGCTATCTTTTCAGACATGGTAGAACAAAGCATGGAAGTCTTCATGGATGACTTCTCAGTGTTTGGTGACTCATTCGACCACTGCTTGTAAAATCTAGGAAAATTTTTACAAAGATACGAAGATATCAATTTGGTACTCAATTTGGAGAAATGTCACTCCATGGTGTAGGAAGGCATTGTCCTGAGACATCGGATCTCACAGAAGGGAATCGAGGTAGATAAAGCAAAGATTGGGACTATAGAGAAACTACATCCACTATCATCAGTCAAAGGGATTCGAAGTTTTCTCGGGCATGCATGATTTTACAGGAGATTCATCAAGGATTTCTCCAAGATTGCTAAACCTCTATGCAATCTGCTGAAGAAAGACGTGCCATTCCACTTCACCAAAGAATGCCACCATGCTTTCGAGATCTTGAAACAGAATCTGATCTATGCTCCCATCATAGTAGCACCAGATTGGACACTCCCATTTGAAGTAATGTGCGATGCCAGTGATTTTGCTGTAGGTGCAGTTTTGGGACAACACAAAGCAAAAGTTTTTCACACCATTTACTATGCCAGCAAAACTCTGAATGAAGCACAGCTCAACTACACAACAATTGAAAAGGAGTTACTCATAGTAGTGTTTTCTTTTGATAAATTTCGCTCTTATTTGCTGGGTCCCAAAGTGGTGGTCTACACAGATGACTCAGCAGTCAAATATCTAATCGAAAAGAAAGATGCCAAGCTTAGATTGATTCGTTGGGTGCTTCTACTATAAGAATTTGACGTGGAGATCCGAGAAAAAAATGGGGAAGAAAATCAAGTGGCAATGTAGACACTGCATTTTTGCATAAAGCTCAATGATGAACCTCGTATGGAGGCACAACCCGATAAGTCGCGGGAAACGCATGCCGGAAGGGAAAATTCTAAAATTAATAGCTCGTAAAAAATAAACTCATTAGCCACGGGTTCGTTCAGTCGATTTCTGTTTCAAACAAACCAAGCTACACGCCTGTAGGCATTGCATTTTTGCATATTAGCCCGATGATGAGTCTCGTATGGAGACACTACCTCTTTAGTTGTGAAAGCCGCGGGAAACGGACGTTGGAAGGGTAAAGTTGGAAATAAGCATTTTGTCAGATTTAACTCGCTTGTTTCGCTTCGGGTTCGCTTGTTGAACCTCTATTTTAAAACACACCAAACCCATTAAAACACATCTCACAAATTAAATAATTAAAACAAAATTAAAACACATCTCACAAATTAAATAATTAAAGCAAAATTAAATTAAATTAAATTAAAACACATTTCACAAATTAAATCACCTACCAATTTAAATAAATCATATCCTTAACTAAAAAGAATAAATCAAATCACTTCCCTTAATTAAAAGATTTTCCCTATCACATACTAAATTAAAAATATCTCATAATTAATACACAAATTTGATTCCTTCCCCAACAAGGTAAAACCCATCCCCTTGCCTATAAAAATAACCCCTCTCCACACATTCAAACCCCTGGCTCATTATCAAAAAATCAACCCTAATATTCCAAACCCTTTCACTCACGAACCCTCTCATCACACGCCCCGCCTCCACAAATTCACGCCACAAGCGCATTACCTAGCCTCCACGCCTTCACGACACAAGCGCATCACCAGCCCATTCACGGACACATTGGTCCACGCCTCCACGCCTTCACGACACCTTCAACAACCCCTAGCTAGCCACGCCTACCTTGGTCCACTCACAGCCTTCACACATTCACCGCTTCATCTAGAGGCCACGCCAAAGCAACCTGCCCCACTCTTCACGCTAAAATCGTCGCTGCCTCTTCATCAAACATGCACACTATTCAACCAATCAGCCCACACATTGCCCTTGACTCACCCTTTCACGGACCAACAACCACCCTTCAACTAGCCTGTCCCACATCGACCAAATTGCCAACTTCACGCAAATCATCACTCAAACAGCACACACTCACATTACACTCACGTAATCAGCAGCACACAACCACACCCTCACGCACAAAGCCATCGCACTATATGCCCCTAAGCCGAAATAAATAGCCAAATCAGACCTCTCATCAACGCATAAAAACAAACCCAGAACAGTCCCTGAATTAACCCAAAACAGTCCCCGAATTAACCCAAAAACAGTAGCCTAAATTAACCAAAAACAGTGGCCTGAAAAACAACAGCAAAACAGCAGTGAAACGAAGTAAAAACAGCAGCCCGAGCAGTAAAACAGCGAGGAAAAACATTGAGTTAGTAAATCGGAAAGGTTGCGGATCATTCACCCTTCCAACAGACGTGTAACGCCCTTTTGTGAGACGACAAAAGAGGTTAGACCTGAGGGCACTTTTTTACTTACTATCTTTCATTTATTTTGTTTATTTTAAAAATATTATTGCATGAGAGTCGTTTAAGGCATGATGTGATTGTTGGATGAGCGGAATATGTGCTCCCTTTTGTGGTATATAGGATAGAGACCCGGCGTAAATTCCGTAGCCGAATCCGAATGGACGGTAGTGCGGTTTGTACTCGGGATACAATGCCACGTACCACTTAAGAGACACATATTTCGTCTCATCCAAACTTGTATTTGAGCATGCTATAGTTCATAGGTTATTTATTTATTAATTAAAGCATGAGTTAGCCTAGTTTATTATTTATTTTCAAAGCATGATTATGTTATTTTATGCATGATATTTTGTTTAGTTTATGATTATGTTTAAATAGTTATTTGTTTATTTTGGTTTAATGGTTCAATGTGCTCATTGTGTGATATTGCGTGTTTGCCGTTTAAAGACTTATTTTCGAGCATGCAAACTTAGATTATGAGTTATTTTGATGAATGCATATTAGACCTAAGTGACCCTTGAGCATACATGTTGAGTAGATTCAGTTAGTTTATTGCACAAATCATATCATCACAAGTGACATAAGTAAGGGACCATTCCGAACCCAACGGTTTGAGGTCTTCCCTTGCGAGGGGTGAGTGCGGCCTTAAATCACATTTTCTCGGTTCATACTGGGTGGCGACTCCATGTTATTTCTCCGGTTTAGTTCCTCCGTGGACTATTCTGTACTCCCAACTAGGCCGCGAGCCTAGAACAGCGTCGTCAAGTTCTGTGTCCTACAACGCCCAAGCCCACCAACAACCAAGCCACACGCCCAAGCCCATAAAATCCAATCCAAAAATTCAAAACATATTTAACACATGCCAAAATCTAAATAAATCACCTTCCAAATTAAAAATATTCCCCCACAAAAAATATACAATATTTCTTTCCTAAATAATTTAATTAAATGCATCCCCTTTATGGCTTGATTTGTTTCCTTGTTTTGAAATCACATGCATAAGAAACCCTAGCATGCAACTATAAAAGATAACATATTCCAAACCCTAAGCCTCTTCACTCACTCTCACGGCACTTTGAACCAAGAAAACCCTAACCAACCCTAATCCTTCCTTCTCATTCCTCACGGCTCACACAAAAATTCACAAAGAAAAAAAACCCTAATCCCTATCTCTAAGCTCTCTCTCTTTCTCTTATCTCTCTCGTCCACTCTCTCTCACTAAGACACACACACATCCTCACTCTCTCAACTCGACACTTCACTCACACACAGGACACAAACTCCTCTCTCTTGGACCACTCAACCGACACAAAGAACCAATCATGCAGGCCTCCACTTGAACCACACATCTTACACACTCTCGACAAGGACACACATAAAAAAACCCTAAACACGCTGAATGCTCCCCTCTTCTCCACTCACACAGCCTCTCATTCTTCTCAAGTCACACGGCCACGTGAAGACCAAAACACATGCAGACCATTAATGTCCAAGAATAGCACAAATCGAGCCATCACGCCACTCATAAACCTAAACACACGCACTCAGACACGACCAACACGTGAACAATCGACTATGCCTGGCCCTCCACCGACTCACACACACACACATAACCAAACGCACAGACCAAATAACAAACCCTAGAACCAGCCTCGTGAACCAGCCCCTTAACACCGAACAACCCCAAAGCTAAGCCCCTTCACCGAACAGAAATAAAGCCACACACTCTTCTTACACGCGTCCTTTAAACACACACACACGTCCCTTCTTCACAGTCGAAACAGTCACAAAATTAGCCTCAAACTGCAGCCCTAATCCACGTGAAACCAGCCCCCTAAACCGAGAAGAAATCAACCCTTTAACTGCCAAAAAATACACAGAAAACAGTCCCTTAAAATAGCCCCTGCAATCCTAAAATAATCCCCTAAAATAGTGAGCAATATCACCAAAATACAGTCCCATGATCACTCAAAACAGTAAGCCAAAACTGCAGTCCAAAACAGTGAATAATACAGAGAAAAAACGGCTCAAAAACAGCAAAGCATTGGATAAAATATTGAACCAGTGAACCGGAAAAGTGATGAAGCATTAACCCTTCTGATGACGGCGTAACGCACTTCCGAGAAGCAACTTAAAAGGTAAGACCTGATGGCACCCTTTGCTATTTATTTATCTTTTCAGTTAGTTATTGTTGGTTCATTCGCATACATCATTATATTCCCCGTCTGTTTTTGTTTATATTGGATTAATGATCGCGTGCTATCTCTTGCGATATATCGGATGGAAACCCAGTCATAAATTCCGTAGCCAAATCAAAATAGACGGTAGTGCGGTCTGTACTTGGGATACAACTCCATATACCGCTTGGGAAACTTTCAAGCACGTGTTTCATTTAGTTATTTAATTTTTTGTTCATTCATTGCTTGTGTTTACTGTTCCGTTATTTACTTTCCGCGTGTTATTGCTCTATTTATTTATGCATTGCTATTTAGTGCGCATTGGCTAACTATGTTGGATTAAAGGTCCTCCATTTGAGGGAAATGCATAAAGGCTACCTTTACCATGATGTTTTGCCGTGCCGCATCTCTTTTATTATTCCGTTAATTACTTTCCGTGTGTTATTGCATTATTTATTTATGCATTGCTATTTAGTGCGCATGGGCTAACTATGTTGGATTAAAGGTCTTCCATTTGAGGGAAATGCATAAAGGCTACATTTACCACGATGTTTTGTCGCGCCAGATCTCTTTTATTATTCCATTATTTACTTTTCATGTGTTATTTCTTTATTTATTTATGCATTCCTATTTAGTGCGCATGGGCTAACTACGTTGGATTAAAGGTCCTCCATTTGAGGGAAATGCCTAAAGGCTACCTTTACCACGATGTTTTGCCGCGCCGAATGAAGTATACTTGATTGAATGAGAAATACGTCAAATCAGGCATACGAGGTCCCATATAGATGTCGGCCAAGTCTATTGGTCGCATCTCTTTTTATATTCTGTTATTCGTTTCTTATTGTTTCTTTATTTACCTATGCATTGTGATTTAGTGCGCATGGGCTAATCACGTTGGATCAAAGGTCCCCCGTTCGAGCGAAATGCCTAAAGGCTACCTTTACCATGATGTTTTGCCGCGTCGGATGAAGTGCACTTGATTGGATGTTAAATACGTTCAATCAGGGATACGAGGTCCCATATAGATGTCGACCAAGTCTCTTGGTAGCATCGCTTTTTTTATTCTGTTATTCGTTTCCTATTGTTTCTTTATTTACTTATGCATTGTTATTTAGGGCGCATGGGCTAATCACTTTGGATTAAAGGTCCCCCGTTTGAGGGAAATGCAGCCTTTACCATAATATTTTGCCACGCCGGGTATACAAGATCCCATATAGATATTGTCCAAAGCTCTTGGTCACACCTTTTTTCTTCTAATTTAGTTATCCGCCTTTTTATTTGTTTTCTTTCATTTATCGCTTCACATTCATTCTATTTCGTTGCTTGAGTGTTGCCTCTCGTGGTATATCGGATGGAAACCTATACATAAATTCTGTAGCCGAATCCGAATGGACGGTGGTGCGGTCTGTACTAGGGATACAACTCCACGTACCGCTTGAAGAAATATTCACGCACGTGTTTATGTCATTTTAGATACACAAACGTATGCATTTTACCTCACTCCGTTCGAACGCGTTTTCGAACGCTACACGAACGTGTGCATTCTGCCTCACTTCGTTCGAACGCATTTTTGAACGCTACATGAATGCGCATACAGTGGGCAGACTATTCTTCATCATATTTCATGCATGTTCCCCTATTTGGTCATTTCTTTTACATTACATACTTAATCATTTCTCTTTATTATTAACTCTTTTACTGTTATTACTTATTTATATTTTCGCACTTCCTTGTTTAATACGTGTATGGAATTATGCATTTGCCTTCATATTTTATTTACGTTTATGGGTGTGCAAACTTGTGTGTTGATTAAATTATCTTGCATGTGTTGCATAAGACTTGGTTATATTATTGCATAAATCCTTTCATTGCAATTGGCATAAGTAAGTGACCATTCCGAACCTAACGGTTTGAGGTCTTACCTCACGAGGGGTGAGTGCAGCCTTAAATCATTTCCCAGTTCACACTGGGTGGCGACTCCGTTTATTCTCTGGTTTAGTCCCCCGCGGGCTTCTCCGTACTCCCGACGAGCCGCGAGCCCGTACAACGTCGCACACCTATGTACCATGTCTACTGTCTAGCGACTCAACTAGGGATAGAGAATCGACCCCGAAATAATGTCTTGTAATGTTTGTGATTTTTGCTTTAGTAACCTTGTCTCATATATTTTTTTTGTATACCCTTTCTTACTTTAATGGCATCATGTATCGTGAAGTCGATTTCACTAGAAGCGGCGGATCGTTATATGGTATCATCACTCGTTGGCACGTACCTTAGGGTATAAAAAAGGTGCGCTCACTTGGTCGCTCGAACCCTTGAGTGGGGAGACCTAGTTGTGGGCAACCCTTCACCAGCGGAAGCCTTTATCTATACTCCTATAAACCTGCATGTGAACCATAGTTGTATGACCTATAGAAGCCACCATTTTATGCTTGTGTTTGGGATCATGATCATTTGGATCCATTTGGACCTATTGTCATGAGATACGAACTTGTTGGGCCATTTAAACTGGGACGAGTTTATGTCTTATGACGGTTGGGCCAAAAGCTTCCGAAATACCGATGGGCTACTTTGTGTTTGGGCCCTCTATCATTTGAAGTTGTTTAGCCACGTTATCACAAAAGTGTAAACTTGTTGGGCCTTTTTCAACTAGGACAAGTTTGCACCTCGCAATAATATGATTGAATGATTTGAAATGATAATGGGCCAACTTGTATGAAAACCTTGATGGACTTAGAAAATATAATCATAATACAAATATGCTAGAAGCATGAGTTCGATATCCGCACTGGCTTTCATCCAGAAAAGATATGCCTTGTTACTGCATATTTGCATACTTTTGGATGTTTCCAAGTCCATCCTCATGACCGTGATTACCGACCCAATTCGTCATTTCTAGACAATGGCATGATCCCCACAATAGGCTTAGTCCACGTTCTAAATGGGCGGTCTTTGTCTTTTACCGATGGAAATGGACTGAGGTAGCCAAGGTTCACCCATGTAGCATAGGAGAGAACGATTTTGTGTACCCCACATTGGTGCATAAAATAAGCCATACCTAAGACAAAAATGGACTTACCACGAGTGTGGGAGATATAAGGTCGGAATGATATATGTTTTTTTGATAACCACTTGCATCTCATACATCTCATGCATACAAGCATCATGTTAAACCCTGTGTCTTGAAAGCCATCATAGATATCCGTTGGGTTAGAAAAAAAAGATTTGTCAAGAAGAGTTTAGCAAACATGGATATCGGGGAAAATGAAATCGAGGAACAGAAAAATTTACGGCAAGGATAGAAAGACCATTGTGAAAAAAAATGTGTGTTCTTAGTCCTTAATAGTTAGACATAAGTCCGATGATGAAATTGATTGCTTTAGGGTGAAATCATAGAAACGATAAAATCTTCGAGTAGTTGATCTATGATAGACTCGTAAGAACTTATTTATAGGTTCTTAGCAGTGAAAACCTGAGTAGTTGACAAGGTGACAAGTTGAAGAAATTATAGGTCGATGAATGACCATTCGCCTAAATGTCTATCCTGATTTGCTTGTGTTATGATGTGTGGTATGGTTGAAAATAAAAGAAAAGTCTCTAAAGAAAAGAATTGAACCACCTATAACCGATAAGCGTGAAGCTACCCATGGGCGAGTATTAGGACCACCATGAGGAGAAATGTGACCGGTGTAAACACACATGTATAACGCAAGCGCACGTATCGTTCAAGTAGTATAAAAATATCGATCCCACGAGGACTTAAAATCTAAACTATTAATTTTATGAGGTCAAATGATTACTAGTATCTAACAGGTTGTTTGATTGATTTGAAATGGTGACGATTCTAGATTTAAAGACAAGTAAATAAAATTGTTCGAAAGTAGGTTTTAAGAAAATTCAATATTAAAAACTATCTAGGGTTGTGATTTCTTCCAATATCATTTAAAAGATGAAGTGGTTATCTTAAAGTTGGGTAATATATTGATTTATAAACCTGGAACACTAAATTATGTGTAAGCCTCTGTCGATGGTCAGACACAAATACCCAATTTAACCCAATTGAACCATATGTCTATGTCAACCAAATTATCTGGATTCATTAAGTTTAAGTTCCAATTATGGCTACCCCCCCCCGACAGGTATATGTCTATCCTGTAAGGAAATCTATTAAAGGGTTATCTATCCTCAAGGAAGATCGTGGGCTATTGAGTCTAAGGCTGAAAACTACAATCCCTATGTCTAGTTCATTTTAGATTTACCAGATCAATTTTATTAATGGCCAGTTAATGAAAAAGCATTAAGATTAAGACTCAATAAATAAATCTTTATAATACCCAAACTATAATCTAACCCCTTATAAACCGGTGATATTAAAAGTCATCACAACCCCAAATAACTAATTAGTTACAACACATAACTAGAGCTAGTAAAAACTTGAAAATAAAAGACATAAAGTAAAAATGCGGTAAAGTAAATACTGAAAAGTAAATTACAATAAAATAAAATGCTAAGGTAAAATGAATTACTTTTACTACTACTAATTTAGATATCTCCAATAATATAATATATAAACTTGTGATAACATTACCAACCAGCCATATAAGCGGTATCCTGATTAAGTCAAATTAAGTTCAACCAGCCATTAAGGCGGTAAAAAGATTTGTCCATGAACCTACCATATAGGCGGTAAGAAAGTTTAATTACCAACCGACCAATCTGGCGGTATCCTTGATTAGTCAGGTTTAAACCAGATTAAAATGAATTACCAACTGACCAATCTGGCGGTATCCTTTTTAAGTCAATATTTTAAATAGTGAATATATTATATTTAAGGGAGATTAATCTAAATAGCAATAGTAAAAGAATTACCTTTCACCATAGCTGGGGAAGTTACCTCCTCATGGTGAATAATAAAAACTGAAAAAAGTAAATTACTATTATTACAAAACGTAATTAAAATTAATTACAAAACTAAAAAAAAAAAAAAACTAAAAGAAACTAGAGAGAGAAACTCCATATTTACATCAAAGAGGTGCGAGAGAGTGGTACAACTGAAACTCGAATTTCGCGCTCTATTTATAGGCATCAGTAAGGGTTGCGCGTCGCGACGCCCAGCTCGCGTCGTGACGCGCATTTTATCGACATGGCACGTTCTGGTTCGTCGGTTGAAGATTCTGGATAAGGTGATAAGGTGACATGTGGCAAGGTGGTTGGGACTCAATTATTGTGACACGTGGCGGCTATTGATTGGTCAGCTAGATTCTTATCCGCCACATGTCAGATAGGGATAAGAGAGCCAATAATTGATGCTGATGTGGCGCTGACGTGGCGACACGTGGCAAAGTGACTGTCGGCACCATAGAATTGCGACACGTGGCACTTCCTGATTGGCTGAAGATGACGTGGTGGTGAGGTGGCAGTTTGACTCGGTCAACCTGGTGATGTGGATGATGACATGGCAATGACGTGGAGTGACACGTGGCGACATGTGGTGATGGTGACTGTCGGCACCGTATGATGATGACACGTGGCACAACGCATGTTAGCAGATCGGCTGTGATGGTGACACGTGGCACGGCGCACGTTAGCAAAGTCAACTTTTCTCAAATTCTGATTTGTGGACCCGGCACATGTTAGCACTGTTCGGCGCATGTTAGGCGTCGCGACGCCAATGACTTGCGCGTCGCGACGAGCCCAAATTACCAAAATGCCATTTTTCCAATTTTCACTGTTTTGGTCCAAATCACCTCCAGAATGTCCTGAAACTTTATTTATCTACAAAATAACACAAAACACATCAAAATATTCACAAAACTCAAGAAACTATACAAAATATTAAGTTAAATGAGTGAGAAATAGTGATAGATTTATCACTCATCACACCCCCAAACCTAACATTTTGCTAGTCCTCGAGCAAAACACAAAATAAAATAACATTATAAAATTTAAACTATGCCACTTTCGTAGTGATCACGGTTGCATTTAGCGTATGTAACAAGCCTTTAAACCCCTAGGTGTCCCTAGTGGACGAGTTGTAGTCTCGTGAGGGTTTACAACAATGATACCTACAAACATTTTACAAAAGTAAAAAGGTAGTGAAACTAATGCACACAAAAGAAAAAAGACAAGAGAAAAGAGAATAAAGAAGTTAGTGACTAATCAGGTGAAACTTCTACTCCAAGTTACTAGTTATTTTCTTTCTTTCTAAATTACTGAATAAGTAAATTCTTCTATTATTTTTACCATTCTTCATATACACAGCCAACAAAATATTAAACAACTCATTTTTGCCCACAACAGTCATAAGTGCAGTTGATAAGAGAGTAATATTTTTGTCCTAAAGTTCTATCAGATTTCACACCTTTTGTAGCAATGGAATAATTTTTCGGATTTTTCTGATTTTTTTCTTTGATTTTTTTTATTTATATACAATATCTTCCATCTATGTAACGAGTGTTGGTCGGTGGCTCCCAAACCAGTTGGCTTTAGGGCACCAGGTGTTAAGACACCCCTAAGGATTTATTACTCAGACTTCAGATATTTTTGCAGCATCTTTGATCCATGTAGCGAGCTTTGGCCAGTGACTCCCAAACCAGTTGGTTTTAGGGCACTAGGTGTTAAAACACACCTTACAGACTTAATAACTCGGATCTCAGATTTTTTTTTTACTCCATTGCTTTTTGAGATGCTTCCTCCAATTAAACTAGAGCACTGAATATTACAAACTTTTCAATTTTACTAATGTCTGTATGTTACTATGCATGTTGATAATACCTGTCACTGAGCATATGATATGAAAATCCATTTTAGTCCGTTTAATGGAGAATTTACAAATTAAATAATTTAAAAGGAAACAAACAAAAATTAACTTATTTCGTAAATAGGCTTGAGAACGTCTCAGGAGTGGAAACTCCTTACTCAGCTATCTCTTACCAATTTCCCATTTTTAGTCAAAATAAAAAAAACAAAAACACAAAATATTTTTGTAATTTTTGAAAAATTTTCAATTTTTTTTATTATTTTTTTGAAAAATTTTGAACTAAAAATAAAAACAACACACAACTAAAAACAAGGTACTGATCAACTAATTCCCTCCCCCAAACCTAAATGAGACATTATCCCCAATGTCTTAAACAATAGAAGAAGAGTTAGAAGGTCGTACCTGGTTAGCTGAAAATCTACAGGAAATTAAGTTAAGATCCAATTAATCCTACGCCTCTTACCACGATCATCCTCGGACCAATTTATCTTTGAAAGGATAGGGTCAACTTGTGGTTCATAGGCTAAGAGTTGGTCTATTAGATCCGGAGCAGTTCTAGCAGTAAAGATGAGCTCTTTCAAAGGTTTTGACACGAACCCATTTCTCCCGGCATCATCAATAAACACACAAAGAAAATCATAAAATCCATCAACGTTAAAACGCCCAATTGGTTTCTGGTGTATGTTCAGGTTCGCCCAAGATAACACAAAAAAATTTCCTCCAGTGTACCCAAGCCACATGGCAAAGCAATAAAAGTATCAGCATGGTTAATCATTTCTACCAGTCGTTCAGACATACCTGGCACGATCAGTTCCTCTCCGTTTGATGGTTCAATAAGATTTGCCTCTGCCAAGGGTTTTGGGATGATTCCTAAAATATTACTACCTCCTTCCTGTACGGCCTTTGAAACGATCCCCATAAGTCCAAGATTACCCCCGCCATATATTAAGTGCATATTCCTTGCAGCTAAGACTCGACCCAATTCTTGTGCTGCTTCTACGTATTGTGGCTTAGTGCCAACACTACTACCGCAAACACACACAGATGTTTTCAATTCGTCTTCTCGAAGTGGCTTCCATTTTTTATATGTATTTCTTTCTCAACTCTAGATGCCTTCAAAAGTGCAATGACGGCTGAATTTATAGTTCCTGAAAAGCGTGAGTAAAAATAGCACAAGTATCTCCAGAGGACGATTAGTAGCGAAATAATATCGTGATAGTCAAAAAGGTCTGGATCCTGTCGGAGAAAATAAAAGAAAACAACAAAACAAATTACAATTATTAAGAAAAGGCAAAGAGATATAATATTTACAAGAAAAGTAACGGCTTGATTGACGTCTATGCGTCAGGGACAAGCTTCCCATCCAATTTTCTTATAAATTGGCAACAGGGTCTTTTTGAGTCAGATTCCTGAGACTTAACAGTTGTCTTTCCTTTTGGAATTGTGCATATAACATGCGAATTTCATGATACACACAGCCACTGGGATGTGTCTAAAGAGTTTTAGATATGTCATCCAAAGAATCCTTACTCAAGCCATCTCTAATGAAGTTAATCTTATCTTCGCAGTTATCGTACACTGTTCCTAAATAACGACAACGAGTATTACAAAACATGCGAGCACATTTATAACAAACACACATTCTTTTGGCTCTTCTCTTTTTAGCATAGGTGCTCCTTCCTAAGCCAGGCAAATGTGAAATAAAAGAGTCAGAAGACTCACCTGCCAATCAGACCCGTGCTTCAATTAACCAACGAATGTCAGTAGGAATACCTTTGATCATCAGTAATCTCATCCGTTCCAAACGAGCTTTGTAGACTTTCATTAGAGATTTTTTAGGGAGAGAAGGGAATTGCTTTCGAAGATTTGCGAGAGCTTCTTCCATCTTGAAATGACTAAACCTGCAAAAATTAAACACACAAAAATAAAACACACCAGATCACAATATATACAAAAATTGCATGTGTTGCCTCCCTGCTAGCGCTAAGTTTAGAGTCGTCAGCTAGACGTGACTTCTCGAATGTTAAGCTGGATCTGAAAGTGTAACACTTTCTTTTTGTCGCTCAAATGATTCTCCCCAGTAGTGCTTGACACGCTTGTTTTTAACCTTGAAAGTTTTGTTGGAGTCAGGATCATGTATCTCAACGGCTCTATCTGGTAAAACTCTGGTGATCACAAATGGACCTGACCACCGTGATTTTGGCTTCCATGGGAAGAATTTCACCCTTGATTTGTTTAACAGTACCTTCTGCCCTGGTTCCGGTTGTATGCGCACTAACTTCTCATCATGTCTTTTCTTGCCTTTTTCTTTGTACAATTTGGCATCCTCAAAAGGCTGATTGTGAAATTCCTCCAATAAGTTGAGCTGGTAGAACTTTTTCTCTTATGTTGCTTGTAGTGCAAGAATTGGCTTCTTCAGTACAAAAGACGCTTTATCTTTAGGCTCCACATGTTTTAAGTTTGTCAGTAGATCTTTGCATTGCATTGGAGTTCTGAATGGTACTGTGTATCACATCAAGTTTGAAACATTCCTCTTTCTTTTCATCATCTGGGAAATTCATGGCCTTGAAAACATTGAATGTTACTTCTTGGCCCTGTACCCTCATGGTTAGTTCTCCTTTTTGTACATCAATAATGGTTCGACCTGTAGCCAAGAATGGTCTCCCGAGGATGATTGGCACGTCTGCGTCTTCCTCTATATCAAGGACAATAAAATCTACTGGGAAAATGAATTTGTCAACCTTGACCAGTACATCCTCAACTACGCCTCTTGGAAATACGAGCGTTCTATCAGCAAGTTGTAGTGAGACCGAAGTTGGCATTGTTTCTCCAATCTGTAATTTCCTGAAAATAGAAAAAGGCATCAAGTTAACACTCGCACCTAGATCACACAGAGCCTTACCGAAGTCATGTTCTCCTATGGTGAAAGGAATAGTGAAACTGCCAGGATCTTTCAACTTTGGAGGAAGTTTTCTCTGAATGATGGCGCTGCATTCTTATGATAATGCTACTGTCTCATAATCTCCCAATCTCAGCTTTCGTGAAAGAATGTCTTTCACGAATTTGGCATAGCTGGGCATTTGTTCCAATGCTTCTGCAAATGGAATGTTGATATGCAGCTTTTTGAAGATCTCCAGGAACCGAGAAAACTGCTTGTCCAATTTGTTCTTCTGAAGACGCTGAGGAAAAGGTGGAGGTAGAGTGATTCTTTCTGGTTCTTTTTCCTTTGCTTCTTTTTCCTCCGTCAGTTGTCTTGTTTCTTTTGGAATATCTTCAATTGTTGCCTTGATTCCAACATCTTTGTTGATTTCAGTACCGCTTTTTAACATGATGGCATGATATTGCTCATTTTCCATGTTCCTTGGATTTGGCTCTGTGTTGCTAGGAATGGTACCTGGCGGTCTGTAACTCTGAGCATTGGCCAGTTATCCAATTTGATTCTCCAGTGCTTTAATAGAAGCAGATTGACTTTGAATTAATGCTGCTTGGGATTGAAACATAGCATCATATCTTGCTGCTTGAGATTGAAACATATCATCATATGTTGCTGCTTGAGAGTCGTGTTTTGCTTCTATCTTTTTCAAGTGGGTCAACACTTCTGTTATTCCTGGTTCATTTGCCTGCTCCTGGCCTTTGTTCTGTTGCTGGAATTCAGGTGGTGGATAGTTCTGCTGTTGGCCTGAATTGTTGCTCCATGAAAAATTGGGATGATTCCTCCACCATGGGTTGTAGGTGTTGGAATATGGATTGTTCCCCTGTCTGTTGAAATTGTTGACATAATTCACCGTTTCTTCAAGTTGGTTCGACTCTGGTGCTCCTCCATATGGTGAACTTGTGGATCCGTGGTAAGAGTCTCCATGAATTTGCATATCTGATCTAGCTTGGCGTTGACTGCTGTATTGGCTCCACTTTCATAAATTCCTGCAATTCTTTGGATCATGCTCCTTTCTGTTGGCCACAAGGAATTGTTGCTGGCCATTTCTTCGATTAGGTCCCAGGATTGATCTTCTCATTTTTCCATTAAAGCTCCTCCAGCAGTAGCATCGATTGTGGTTCTCATTATTCCAGAAAGTCCATTATAGAATGTTTGGACTTAAAGCCATTTTGGAATTTCATAGTGAGGACATTTCCGGAGCAAATCTTTGTACCTTTCCCAAGCTTCGCAGAGGGATTCTGAATCTTGTTGTACAAAGGATGTGATGTCATTCCTCAGCTTTCTGGTTCTGGCTGGTGGAAAGTACTTTGCAAGAAATTTGGTGGCTAAAGTGTTCCAAGTTGTGATAGAACCTGCTGGTAGTGAATGTAGCCAAGCTTTAGCTCTGTCCTTCAAGGAGTATGGAAAAAAACACACAGTCGCATTGCTTCTTCAGCTTCTCGGTTGTAATTGAAAGTGCCACAAACTTCCAGGAAGTTGCTGATATGGGCATTAGGATCTTCAGTTGCATTCCCCAAAACTGAACTGACTGCTGAATCATCTAAATGCATGTTTTGATGTCACCCGCATTTGCTGGTAAGGGAGAAAGTACAATACAAGAAATGAGTCTGTCAACCACCGGAATGGTTCTGTCTCGAATGGGAATTGGTGGTGCAACCTCCAAAGGTTCAGGTTCCATGTTGACTAAAGCTTCTTGGCCTTCTTGCCTTTCCCTTCTCAATTGTCTGAGGGTTCTTTCAATATATGGGTCAAGAGGTCGGAGTTCAAAGCTTCTAGTTCGTCTCATGAAGTTTCTGAGAACCTGAAACACAAGAAAACAACAACAATAAGTAAAAAGAAATTAGATACAAGTAAATGTATCTAACCTTAAAACTAATAGTGAAAGATAAATAAGTCCCCGGCAACGGCGCCAAAAACTTGACCGGCGTAAACACACACGGATAACGCAAGCGCACGTATCGTTCAAGTAGTATAAAAATATCGATCCCACGAGGACTTAATATCTAAACTATTAATTTTATGAGGTCAAATGATTACTAGTATCTAACAGGTTGTTTGATTGATTTTAAATGGTGACGATTCTATATTTAAAGGCAAGTAAATAAAATTGTTTGAAAGTAGGTTTTAAGAAAATTCAATATTAAAAACTATCTAGGGTTGTGATTTCTTCCAATATCATTTAAAAGATGAAGTGGTTATCTTAAAGTTGGGTAATATATTGATTTATTAACCTGGAACACTAAATTATGTGTAAGCCTCTGTCGATGGTCAAACACAAATACCCAGTTTAACCCAATTGAACCATATGTCTGTGTCAACCAAATTATCTGGATTCATTAAGTTTAAGTTCCAATTATGGCTACCCCCGCCCGATAGGTATATGTCTATCCTGTAAGGAAATCTATTAAAGGGTTATCTATCCTCAAAGAAGATCGTGGGCTATTGAGTCTAAGGCTGAAACCTAAAATCCTTATGTCTAGTTCATTTTAGATTTACCAGATCAATTTTATTAATGGCCAGTTAATGAAAAAGCATTAAGATTAAGACTAAATAAATAAATCTTTATAATACCCAAACTATAATCTAACCCCTTATAAACCAGTGATATTAAAAGTCATCACAACCCCAGATAACTAATTTAGTTACAATACATAACTAGGGCTAGTAAAAACTTGAAAATAAAAGACATAAAGTAAAAATGCGGTAAAGTAAATACTGAAAAGTAAATTACAATAAAATAAAATGCTAAGGTAAAAGAAATTACTTTTACTACTACTAATTTAGATATCTCCCATAATATAATATATATAAACTTGTGATAACATTACCAACCAGCCATATAGGCGGTATCCTGATTAAGTCAAATTAAGTCCAACCAGCCATTAAGGCGGTAAAAAGATTTGTCCATGAACCTGTCATATAGGCGGTAAGAAAGTTTAATTACCAATCGACCAATCTGGCGGTATCCTTGATTAGTCAGGTTTAAACCAGATTAAAATGAATTACCAACCGACCAATCTAGCGGTATCCTTTTTAAGTCAATATTTTAAATAGTGAATATATTATATTTAAGGGAGATTAATCTAAATAGCAATAGTAAAAGAATTACCTTTCACCCTAGCTGGGGAAGTTACCACCTCATGGTGAATAGTAAAAACTGTAAAAAGTAAAAAAAAAAAAGTAAATTACTATTATTACAAAACGTAATTAAAATTAATTACAAAACTAAAAAAAAAACTAAAAGAAACTAGAGAGAGAAACTCCCTCTTTACATCAAAGAGATGAGAGAGAGTGGTACAACTGAAACTGGAATTTCGCGCTCTATTTATAAGCATCAGTAAGGGTCGCGCGTCGCAATGGCCAGCTCGTGTCGCGATGCGCGTTTTGTCGACGTGGCACGCTCTGGTTCGTCGGTTGAAGATTCTGGATAAGGTGATAATGTGACACGTGGCAAGGTGGTTGGGACTCAATTATTGTGACACGTGGCGGCTTCTGATTGGTCGGCTAGATTCTTATTCGTCACGCGTCAGATAGGGATAAGAGAGCCAATAATTGATGCTGACGTGATGGTGACGTGGCGACACGTGGCAAAGTGACTGTCGGCACCATAGAATTATGACACGTGGCACTTCCTGATTGGCTGAAGATGATGTGGCAGTGAGGTGGCAGTTTGACTCGGTCAACCTGCTGATGTGGACGATGACATGGAGTGACACGTGGCGACACGTGGCGATGGTGACTGTCGGCACCATAGGATGATGACACGTGGCACGACGCATGTTAGCAGATCGGCTGTGATGGTAACACATGGCACGGCGCACGTTAGCAAAGTTAACTTTTCTCAGATTCTGATTTGTGGACCCGGCGCACGTTAGCACTGTTCGGCGCATGTTAGGTGTCGCGACGCCAATGACTTGCGCGTCGTGACGCGCCCAAATTACCAAAATGCCATTTTTCCAATTTTCACTGTTTTGGTCCAAATCACCTCCATAATGTCCTGAAACTTTATTTATCTACAAAATAACACAAAACACATCAAAATATTCACAAAACTCAAGAAACTATAAAAAATATTAAGTTAAATGAGTGAGAAATATTGATAGATTTATCACTCATCAAAATGCTACCTTAAAGGGTAGGTGTGTTGAAAAAAAAAAACAAAAAGAAAAAAAAAAAAAAGAAGAAGAAAAAAAGATAGACAAAAGAAAAAGAAAACCATACAATATTGAGCACAGAAAAGCAACTGCAGGGCATAATTGAGACATCTAGGTAGGTTTGACCCATCGATCCCAATTTTTTGACGAAATCATTGAGTTGGCTTTGTTGGAGTTCTACGGTCCCGATGATCGAATAACAAGCATAAAACAACATGTGAATACATCAAGGAGTCGCGGAATACTCACAATGATTGGTTGAGTCGATGCGGTGATGAACAAAAAAAACTTTTGCTCCTCCAAATGAGTCTCGGCAGTCCACTGAAATGGCCCTCCAAGAATTGGCAATGGTCCTCCATGAAGCTCCAAGCTTTGTGATGAAATCCTATGTTCACAAGTGCGGTTCCCTATCACCTTCGCAAGACCCTTTTGTGTGCTAGCACTTGGCAATTTTTGCCACAAAAATTGCCCTATTTCTCCTTCATATTCTCGGTAAACTGCAGCAGAAAACAGAAGAGAAAAATGGCCAAATGGCCGAGAGAGAGAGGAAGAGTAAAAGAGATAGATGAGTTAGTTTGGTTGTAATGGAATAAGTGTATCTAATACACAAATTTTGAAAGTCAAATAACATTAAAAAAATAATGTTAAATGTCTTTCAAGCCATCAAATGCTTTCCATCAACTCACATCACTCATGAATAGTGACTAGTGTCAATCACTCAAAGTGAAAGACATCTATCACTTGAATGACGATTGATTTGACGATAGATGTGACTTGCGGGCCACACTCGAATTCGAAATACGAATGCGCTTGCAAACACTCTCGGGCTCGGGTTCGCTAATTCCAAATTAATTCTAACGAATTAATTCATGTCGCTAACGAATTAATTCTAAATTAACTCGTTCGCCCGAATTAAAATCTAATTTCAATTCCGCGTCGAAATCCAATTTCGTATAATATATCGAATATATTATTTTATCGATTAATTCCAAATTAATCGTTATCTTTCTTTTATTGATATTTTATCCCAGATAAAATATCTCTGTAATTAATCTCAGATTAATTTTCTCTGTCATCTAATTAATCCCAGATTAATAAAGTGCGAGTCATACGTCATCAGCGAATCTTCGGGAAGCAACCCATGAGATCCTCGAATATGTTGGTAGTAAATTCGGTCGTCGGACTATCCGAACACGTAAGTACCTAGTACTACGTTTATAGCGATTTACAAGACAAGGTTGGCTTCTAGCAAAACGCCATGCCTACCCAATTCTCCAGAAATATCCTTACAGGAATATAGTGATCTATATCAGGCGTAGTATACGTAGTATTGCGTATTTCGATCCAATACGGATATGTCACGTGCTAGGCCTGGGGCTGGAATTGTGTCTGCCCCGTACGAAGCACATATCGGATCTCTGGTAACTAGTCTCTATAATCAGATAAACATGACCTTGCCATTTTATCCCGATGACTGCAATACATAAGAGAACCAGTTCCGTATCCTACGTGACCATCATCTCCACTATGACTGGAGTGATACTTCCGTCTTGACATCACACCCAACACACTACGATTCTCAATATACCCAGCAGAGGCGTACAAAGAACCTGTTAAAGCCCTGGATGACCAAAACCAAAGTATATTGATTGTCGCAAGTATTAGCGGTGCAAGTCTCAGGTTAAGACCAAATACACCTACCCTGATTTCGGACTTCCATAGACACATAGTCATACTACCAATGGAATTCCTTGGGGTCTATCCAGAGCGAAGCTGTTTTCTGTACCATCGGTAAAACACAACCTCATACTACAATTGCATGAGTATCCTATACCAAAATATATGAGAACTATGCTGTTATGCCCTCACAACACGCACAAGTGTAATACTAGTCTTTTACGCATTATCGATGTCCAATCTTGATAATACTTTGACTAGGGATATTTAATGATTAAACCTTCGTGGATTGATACTGTCTCATATCATCTCAATCCAGGAACTAATCATAAGGACCTCCTATCATTTATACATCTTGGTGATCTAATCACAAATGATAAGAGAGCAATTTCCTTTGTCACATAGTTAATTTGTACAACATCACAATGATCTGTACAAATAGTGACGCTATGGGTCATAACTGTCCAACAGGCTTACCTGGGGATGAAGCTGCAAAGGAACATTTGCACACACAAACTTTGAGTCTGGTTTAAATCATTTATTCAAAGACTTGGATTTGAGTTGCATTGAATGTTTTGAAGGTTCTCTGGTTTCAATACTGGGCATTCTTTGAGGGCAATAATATGTTTAACTATTGAGACTATTTCGTAGCATGTAATATAGTATGATGCTATGTAATGCCACATCATGTAGTCCATCTTGACCTAGTGCAAACAGTAAAGAGCGAAAAGCTAAGCCAAGTCTGGGGGCGACCAGTCTACCACCCCCCGACAAGGGATATATCGAGAACTTGAGCCATGAGACAAAAGAGAACTGAACAATCGCTAGAAGAGAATTGATAGAAAGAAACTGTAAGCAGGCCCAGGGGGCGACCATAGGGCACAAGGAAGGTCTAACCCATCAGAATAGGAAATACATCCATGCATACATGCATACACGTCACATGCATGCAATTTTTGTTTTGTTTTTGTTCGCAGGTTTTGAAGAAAAGGAAAAAACGGCAAAGATAAGCAGTTTCGGGAATGAATCCCAGGGTCGAGGCCCACATTGTCAGCAGTTTGGGGAATGAATCCCAGGGTCGAGGCCTATATTATCAGCAGTTTGGGGAACGAATCCCAGGGCTGAGGCCCACATCATCAGCAGTTTGGGGAATGAATCTCAGGGTCGGGGCCCATATTATCAGCAGTTTTGGGAATGAATCCCATGGTCGAGGCCCATATTATCAGCAGTTTCGGGAATGAATCCCAGGGTCGAGGCCCACATCATCAGCAGTTTGGGGAATGAATCCTAGGGTCGAGGCCCATATTATCAGTAGTTTTGGGAATGAATCACAGGGTCGAGGCCTACATTATCAGCAGTTTCGGGAATGAATCCCAAGGCTGAGGCCCCATTATCAGCAGTTTCAGGAATGAATCGCAGGTCCGAGGCCCATATTATTAGCAGTTTAGCGAATGAATCCCATGGTTGAGGCCTACGTTATCAGCAGTTTCGGGAATGAATCCCAGGGTCGAGGCCCACATCATCAGCAGTATTGGGAATGAATCCCAGGGTCAAGGACTATATTATCAGCATCATCGGGAATGAATCACAGGGTCGAGGCCCACATCATCAGAAGTGTTGGGAATGAATCCCAAGGTCGAGGCCCACATTATCAGCAGCATCGGGAATGAATCACAGGGTCGAGGCCCACACTATCAGCAGTTTCGGGAATGAATCCCAGGGTCGAGGCCCACACTATCAGCAGTTTCGAGAATGAATCCCAGGGTCGAGGCCCACATCATCAGCAACTCCTCATGAATGAGGACGAACAAGCCGGGATGGCGCTCCGGGAATGGAGCATAACCTCAGGAATGAGGACAAATAACTCCTCGGGAATAAGGATGAGCAAATCAGGAATGGCGCTCTGGGAATGGAGCACGGTTCGGGAATGAACATCACATCAGCAACACCTCGGGAATGGGGATTAACAAGCCGGGAATGGCACTCTGGGAATGGAGCACGGTTCGGGAATGAACCATCGCATCGGTAACACCTCGAGAATGAGGATTGGTAAGCCGGGAATGGCGCTCTGGGAATGGAACACAGTTTGGGGAATGAACCATCACATCAGCAACACCTTAGGAATGAGGATTAGCAAGCCGGGAATGGCGCTCCGGGAATGGAGAACGGTTCGGGAATGAACCATCACATCACAACACCTTGGGAATGAGGATTAGCAAGCCAGGAATGGCACTGCGGGAATGGAGCAAGGTTCGGGAATGAACCATCACATCAGCAACACCTCGGGAATGAGGATTAGCAAGCCGGGAATGGCGCTTCGGGAATGAAGCACGGTTCGGGAATGAACCATCACATCAGAAACACCTCGGGAATAAGGATTAGCAAGCCGGGAATGGCGCTCCGGGAATGGAGCACGGTTCGGGAATGAACCATCACATCAGCAACACCTCGGGAATGAGGATTAGTAAGCCGGGAATGGCACTCAGGGAATGGAGCACGGTTCGGGAATGAACCATCCACCTATCAAGTAACGGTTCGATAATGAACCATCTCACATTAGTAACGGTTCGGAAATGGATCATCTCACATCAGTAACAGTTCGGGAATGGACCACCTCTCATATCAGTAATGGTTCGGGAATGGACCACCTCTTATAAAGTAACGGTTCAAGAATGGACCACATCTCACAATGTAATGGTTTTGGAATGGACCACCTCTCAGAAAGTAACGGTTCAGGAGTGAACCAGGGGTCCAAGCACCTCACCACCAGATCAACTCAGTTTAAAGCATCTCAGAACAACCGGTAAGTTCGGCAACAGCTGGCGAGCCAGGTAAGTAAAAATGCATGCATGACTTTGATATGATTGTCACTGTCATACACTGCACAAGTCCCATCAAAGTGGGGGCGACTGTAGACACTATATTTTTGCATAAAGCTCAAGGATGAGCCTCGTATGAAGGCACTACCCGATAAGTCGCGGTAGTCGCGGGAAACGCATACCGGAAGGGAAAATTCTAAATTAATAGCTCGATAAAAATAAACTCGCTAGTTAGCCATGGGTTCGCTCAGTCGATTCCAGTTTCAAATAAACCAAGCTACACGCCCAAGCCCACCAACAACCAAGCCACAGGCCCAAGCCCATAAAATCCAATCCAAAAATTCAAAACATATTTAACACATGCCAAAATCTAAATAAATCACCTTCCAAATTAAAAATATTCCCCCACCAAAAATATACAATATTTCTTTCCTAAATAATTTAATTAAATGCATCCTCTTTATGGCTTGATTGTTTCTAGGGGTGGCAATTTAGGTCAGGATTCGTTTATTCGTTCGATTCGATTCGCTTTAAAGCGAATATGAGTTTGGAAAAATGGATTCGTTTAATAAATGGGTCAATTCGATTCGATTCGTTTAATAAACGAATCGAATCCGAATTTGAGCTTATCAATTCGTTTATTCGTTTAGAATTCGTTTATTAAACGAATCATAAACGAATCGAATTCGAATCGAATTCGTTTAGTATCCATTTAATTATATTACAAATTTACCCTTTTGTTGATTATAATTATTAAAAGTTAAGGATATTTTAGTCATTCAGTATGTTTAACCTAGGTATATAAACACGTAAAAACTAAACCTAAACCTAAAATCTAAAATTACCGCCGCTTTCAATCTTTATTCTCTCCCAATCTTCAAACTTACACTCTCAACTCAATCAAACCTCAAATTTCAACTAAACTAAAATCTCCTGGTAATCTATATATACGAATAGATGGGAAAACCTTCAAGAAGCCTAGACGTCCCTATGAGAATGAGCGTTTGGACGCTGAGTTGCAGCTTGTGGGAGAGTACGGGCTTCGTTGCAAGAGGGATCTCTGGAGGGTTCAGTATGCTCTGAGCCGCATTCGAAATGCTACAAGGGATCTGCTCACCCTTGATAAGAAGAACCCACATCGTATTTTTGAAGGTCGGGCTATTCTCAGGAGGATGCACAGGTATGGATTTTTGGAAGAAGGCCAGAATAAGCTTGATTATGTGTTGGCCCTCACAGTGGAGATCTTTCTCGAGCGTCGTCTACAGACCCTTGTGTTTAAGAGTGGTATGGCTAAGTCCATCCACCATGACCGAGTGCTCATCAGGCAGAGGCACATTAGGTATAATATATGTATTGTGTTTCATGCGGTATTTCATGCTTTACTTAACTATTATGCTGATATTTCACCATTCAATGAAATATGAATTTAAATTGGTTTTTTTGGTCAGATTGCGTATTACTGAGCTTGTTTTGTGTAATGCTATGGAAATTTAGGTGGTGGCTTACAATTATTTGATTTCTCTTTGCAGATACAAGTGTGAATAATTTTTAGGTGACTGTGTGACTAAGCTGAGATATTGAGATATTCTATTATCTTTGCTCTGTGAGAGTGGCACTAGTTCTAGTAATTATGCGAAAATTTGAAGGTAAAATTCTTTCTCTTAATTCTTTTTCAAAAATTATTTTTTTTTAAAAAATAACTCAATAATATAATTTTATTTTATTTGCAGGATTTTCATATCGGATGATAATAAAGAAGTTTGCCTTTACCGTCTCAACTTGTATTTGAGATTTTGGTTAAAATGTGTTTTGAAGATTTTAAGTGTTATTTTGCAATTGATTTGTAATTTGAAATTTGGAGCTTGTTGTAAGGATTTTAAGATTATAACTATGAATATGTTATTAAATATGTTATAGATTGGAATGAATGCTTACATTTTGTATTTTATTTTGATTAAACGAATCGAATACGAATCGAATATAAAATTTGATTCGTTTAATTTGATATAAACGAATCGGATGCGAATAATAAACGAATCGGATGCGAATAGTAAACGAATAATAAATTCGATTCGATTCGTTTGATTTATGTAAACGAATAAACGAATCGAATACGAATATTCGTTTATTAAACGAATCGAATCCGAATCCTAATATCAGGATTCGTTTAATAAACGAATCGAATTCGAATTTAGTGCATTACAATTCGATTCGTTTAGAATTCGTCACGAATTCGATTCGTTGATTCGTTTTGCCACCCCTATTTGTTTCCTTGTTTTGAAATCACATGCACAAGAAACCCTAGCACGCAACTATAAAAGATAACATATTCCAAACCCTAAGCCTCTTCACTCACTCTCACGGCACTTTGAACCAAGAAAACCCTAACCAACCTTAATCCTTCCTTCTCACTCCTCACGGATCACACAAAAATTCACAAAGAAAAAAAACCCTAAACCCTATCTCTAAGCTCTCTCTCTCTCTTTCTTATCTCTCTTGTCCACTCTCTCTCACTAAGACACACACACGACCTCCCTCTCTCAACTCGACACTTCACTCACACACATGCCACAAACTCCTCTCTCTTGGACCACTCAACCGACACAAAGAATACACCATGCATCCCTCCATTTGAACCACACATCTTACACACTCTCGTCAAGGACACAAATAAAAAAAACCCTAAACATGCTGACTGCTCCCCTCTTCTCCACTCACACAGCCTCTCATTCTTCTCAAGTCACACGGCCACGTGAAGACAAAAACACATACAGACCATTAATGTCCAAGAATAGCATAAATCGAGCCATCACGCCACTCATAAACCTAAACACATGCACTCAGAGCCGACCAACACGTGAAAAATCGACCAATCCTGGCCCTCCACCGACTCACACACACACACAACCAAACGCACAGACCAAATAACAAACCCTAGAACCAGCCACGTGAACCAGCCCCTTAGCACTGAACAACCCCAAAGCTAAGCCCCTTCACCGAACAGAAATAAAGCCACACATTCTTCTTACATGCGTCTCTTAAACACACGCACGTCCCTTCTTCACAGCTGAAACACTCACAAAATTAGCCTCAAACTGCAGCCCTAATCCACGTGAAACCAGCCCCCAAAACCGATAAGAAATCAACCCTTCAACCGTCGAAAAATACACAGAAAATAGTCCCTTAAAACAGCCCCTGCTGTCCCAAAATAATCCCCTAAAATAGTGAGCAATATCACCGAAAAATAGTCCCAAGATCACTCAAAATAGTAAGCCAAAACTGCAGTCCAAAACAGTGAAAAATACAGAGAAAACAACGGCTAAAAAATAGCAAAACAGTGGATAAAATGTTGAACCAGTGAACCGAAAAAGTGATGGAGCATTAACCCTTCCGACGATGGTGTAACGCATTTCCGAGAAGCAACTTAAAAGGTAAGACCTGAGGGCACCCTTTGCTATTTATTTATCTTTTCAGTTAGTTATTGTTGGTTCATTCGCATGCATCATTATGTTCCCTGTCTGTTTTTATTTATATTGGATTAATGATCGCGTGCTATCTCTTGTGGTATATCGGATGGAAACCCAACATAAATTACGTAGCCGAATCCGAATGGAAGGTAGTGCGGTCTGTACTTGGGATACAACTCCACGTACCGCTTGAGAAACTTTCAAGCACGTGTTTCATTTAGTTATTTAATTTTGTGTTCATTCATTGCTTATGTTTACTATTCCGTTATTTACTTTCCACGTGTTATTGCTCTATTTATTTATGCATTGCTATTTAGTGTGCATGGGCTAACTATGTTGGATTAAAGGTCCTCCATTTGAGGGAAATGCCTAAAGGCTACCTTTACCACGATGTTTTTCCGCACCATATCTCTTTTATTATTCCGTTATTTACTTTCCGTGTACAATTGCTTTATTTATTTTTGCACTGTTATTTAGTGCGCATGGGCTAACTATGTTGGATTAAAGGTCATCCATTTGAGGGAAATGCCTAAAGGCTACCTTACCACGATGTTTTGTCGCGCCGCATCTCTTTTATTATTCCGTTATTTACTTTCCATGTGTTATTTCTTTATTTATTTATGCATTGCTATTTAGTGCGCATGGGCTAACTATGTTGGATTAAAGGTCCTCCATTTGAGGGAAATGCCTAAAGGCTACCTTTACCACGATGTTTTGCCACGCCGCATCTCTTTTATTATTCCGTTATTTACTTTCCGTGTGTTATTGGTTTATTTATTTATGCATTACTATTTAGTGCGCATGGGCTAACTACGTTGGATTAAAGGTCCTCCATTTGAGGGAAATGCCTAAAGGCTACCTTTACCACGATGTTTTGACGTGCCGGACGAAGTATACTTGATTGAATGAGAAATATGTCCAATCGGGCATACGAGGACCTATATAGATGTCGGCCAAGTCTCTTGGTCGCATCTCTTTTTTTATTCTGTTATCCGTTTCTTATTGTTTCTTTATTTACGTATGCATTGTTATTTAGTGTGCATGGGCTAATCACGTTGGATCAAAGGTCCCCCGTTTGAGGGAAATGCCTAAAGGCTACCTTTACCATGATGTTTTTCCGCACCAGATGAAGTGCACTTGATTGGAGGTTAAATACGTTCAATCGGGCATACGAGGTCCCATATAGATGTCGGCCAAGTCTCTTTGTCACATCTTTTTTTTTATTATGTTATTCGTTTCTTATTGTTTCTTTATTTACTTATGCATTGTTGTTTACTACGCATGGGCTAATCACGTTGGATTAAAGGTCCCCCGTTTGAGGAAAATGCCTATGGGCAGCCTTTACCATAATATTTTACCGCGCCAGGTATACAAGATCCCATATAGATGTTGGCCAAAGCTCTTGGTCGCACCCCTTCTCTTCTAATTTAGTTATCCGCCTTTTTATTTATTTTCTTTCATTTTTCGCTTTGCATTCATTCTATGTCGGTGCTTGAGTGTTGCCTCTCGTGGTATATCAGATGGAAACCCATACATAAATTATGTAGCTGAATCCGAATGGACGGTAGTGCGGTCTGTACTTGGGATACAACTCCACGTATCGCTTGAATAAATGTTTACACACGTGTTTATGTCATTTTAGATACACGAACGTATGCATTTTACCTCACTCTGTTCGAACGTGTTTCTGAACGCTACATGAACATGTGCATTCTGCCTCACTTCGTTCGAACGCATTTCTGAATGCTACACGAATGCACATACAGTGGGCAGACTCTTCTTCATCATATTTCATGCATGTTAGCCTCTTTGGTCATTTCTTTTGCATTACATTCTTAATCATTTCTCTTTATTATTAACGATTTTAATGTTATTACTTATTTACATTTTCGCACTTCTTTGTTTAATATGTTTATGGAATTACGCATTTACCTTCATATTTTATTTACGTTTATGGGTGTGCAAACTTGTGTGTTGATTAAATTATCTTGCATGTGTCGCATAAGACTTGGTTATATTATTGCATAAATCCTTTCATTGCAATTGGCATAAGTAAGGGACCATTCCGAACCCAACGGTTTGAAGTCTTCCCTCGCGAGGGGTGAGTGCGACCTTAAATTATTTCCCAGTTCACACTGGGTGGTGACTCCATTTATTCTCTAGTTTGGTCCCCCGTGGGCTACTCCGTACTCCCGACGGCCTGCGAGCCCGGACAACATCGCACACATTTGTACCATGTCTACATGCAGATCACTTGTCAAGGCTCAAAAATTGAGGTGCAACTGGAAATAAACTGACAATTAAAGAAACTTTCCAGATGAACAATTGTTTTCCATCAGGCAGCATGAAGTCCCATGGTATGCTGACTATGTGAACTACATAGTATCGGGGAAATGGCTATTGGAATGGACACATCAGCAACGAAAGAAATTCTTCAAAGAAGTCAAGCACTATATTTGGGATGAGTCGTACCTATTCAAACATTGTGTTGATCAGTTAATACGTCACTGTGTTCCACAAGAGGAGATCAATAGTTTCCTACATCACTATCATTTATTACCATATGGCGAACACTTCAGTGAAAAAAAACCACAGCCAAAGTCCTGCAATCAGGTTTTTCTGGCCCTCATTGTTTAAAGATGCTCACTTATTCGTTCTTCAATGTGACAGGTGCCAGAGAACGGGAAATATTTCGAAAAAAATGAAGGACCACTCCAAAGCATTCTCGAAGTCAAAATATTTTATGTATGGGGGATTGATTTTATCGGACCTTGGTTCCATCATATGGAAACCTGTACATTTTGGTTGCAGTAGACTACGTCTCTAAATGGGTTGAAGCAACGGCACTACCATCAAACAATTCAAAAATGGTTTTGCATTTCCTCAAGAAAAATATTTTCACTCACTTTGGAACACCTCGGGTAATCATCAGTGATGGTGGAACACACTTCTGCAACAAATACTTTGATGCACTCTTATCCAAATACGGAGTTACTCACAAAGTTTCCACTGACTACCATCCGCAATCAAGTATTCAAGTTGAAGTTTTCAACAGAGAAATCAAAAGAATCATGGAGAGAACTATTTGTTCAATAAGGAAAGACTGGTCCAGAAAACTGGATGATGCATTATGGGCCTACCGAACAGCTTTCAAGACACCCATTGGAATGTCTCTTTATCGTCTGGTGTTTGGAAAGGCATGCCATTTGCTTGTGGAGCTCGAACATAAAGCATATTGGGCATTGACAAAGTTAAACTTTGATATGCAAGCAGCGGGAGAGAAACGACTCTTACAATTGAATAAATTTGAGGAATTTCATCTTAATGCTTATGAGAATGCCAAACTGTACAATGAAAAAACCAAGAAGTGGCATGATCAGAAAATAGTGCGCAGACAACTGGAACCAGGGCAGCAGGTGTTGTAATACAACTTAAGATTGAAACTTTTCTCTGGCAAGCTGAAATCACGGTGGTCAGGTCCATTTGTGATTACCCAAGTGTTACTCTACGGAGTAGTTGAGATACATAACCCCAACTCCAACAACACATTCAGGGTTAACAGCCAACGTGTCAAGCACTATTGGGGAGAATCATTTGAGCAACAAAAAGAAAGTCTCACACTTGCCGATCCAGCCTAACGTTTGGGCAGTCATGTCTAGCTGACGACGTTAAAATTAGCGCTAGCATGGAGGCAACCCATGCAAATTGTGTATATATTGAGATTTTGTGTGTTTAATTTTTGTTGGAAAAATCACAGACATGATGGAAGACACTCTCCCAAAACTTCACAAGTAATTTCCTTCTCTTCCTCAAAACTCTCTGATGAAATTCTACAAAGCACGCATTGAAAGAATGAGACTTCCCATGATCCAAGGTATTCTTAGTGATATTCGTTGGATAATTGAAGCACGATTTCGCTTGGCAGGTGAGTCATCTGACTCTTTTATTTCATTTCTGCCTAGTTTAGGAAAAAGCACATATGCTAAGAAAAAAATAGCTAAATGATTAGATGTTTGTTATAAATATGCGCGTTGTACATGCAATACTTATTGTCGTTCTTTAGGAATGATGTCTGATAATCGCGAAGATAAAATAAAATTCATTAGGGATGGCATGAGTAAGGAGTCTTTAGATGACATATCATTGACTCTTAAGACGCATCGCAGTGGATATGTTTATCACGCAATTCACAATTTACATACATAGTTTCAAAGAGAAAAATAACAATTGAGTCTCGGGAATCTGACTTTAAAAGACCATGTTTGCCCATTTATAAGAAAAATGGATGGGAAGCTTGTCACTGACCCATAGAGGTATTTCAAGTCGTTACTACTGGTACATATTATTATTTTGATTTCTTTGTCTTTACATAATTATTGTGATTTGATTTATTTTGATTCCCTTTTATTTTCACCGACAAAATCTAGACTTTTTGACTTTCACGATTTATTTTACTGTTCAGGTAACAATCGTCATTTGGCAGGTACTAGTGTTATTATTACTCACCCTTTTTCAAGATTTATAAATTCAGCTTGTCATTGCTCTCTTCAACACATCCAAATTTGAGAGAGTAAAAAACAAATGGAAGCAACTTCAAGAAGACGAGTCGTTAACATCTGTGTGTTCTGTGGAACTAGTTCTGGATCTAAACTAGAATTCGTTGAAGCAGCAAAAGAATTGGGTAAAGTCACGGCAGAGAGAAATATGCATTTGGTATATGGAGGTGGCAATCTTGGACTGATGGGATACGTTTCAAGCATCGTACAGGAAGAAGTTAGTCAAGTATTGGGAATCATCCCAAAACCTTTGGCGAACGCGAATCTTATCGGACAATCAAACGGAGAGGAATGAATTATGTCAGGTATGTCCGAACGACTTGTTGAAATGATTAATCGTGCTGATTTTTTTATTCCTTTGCCATGTGGCTTGGGCACGATGGAGGAAATTTTCACAATGATATCTTGGGTGAACTTGAACATACACCAGAAACCAATTGGATTGTTTAATGTTGATGGATTTTTTTGACTTTCTTTTTGTGTTTCTTGAAGATTCCAGGAGAAATGGGTTCCTTTCAAAACCCATAAAAGATATCCTCTTCACTGCCAGAACAGCCAATAATTTAATTGACCAACTCTTGACGTTTGAACCAAAAATTGACCATATCCTTTCCAAGTTGAACTGGTCTGATGATCGTAGTAAGAAGCGTCGGATAAATATGGATCTTAACCTTTAGTTTTCTTTTTAGATGAAGATACAATTCACAATTCCTCAATTAGGTTTGGGGAAGGGATAATTGACTAGTATCTTATTTTTATTTTTATTTTTTGTGTTGTTATTACTTTGTTATATATATAAAAAAAATGTTTTGATTTTTATGTTTTTTTTACTTTACTAACTAAGTGGAATTGTGTTTTGAGATAGCTGAATAAGGATTTTTCACTCCTGAGACGTATCTAAGTTTGATTTGTAACAAGTTAATTTTTGTTTATTTCTTTTTGAATTATTTAAATTCGTGAATTCTCCATAATATTGATTAAATTTGATCTTCATATGCTCATTTGATAGGTATTATCAACATACATGGTAACATACGGACATGGATCGTAATTGAAAATTTTATAATATTCAATGCTCTGGTTTATTGGAAATAGCACCTAAAAGCAATGGAATAAAAAAATAATTAAAAAAATATTGTATATAAATAATTAATCTTGCTCTTATTTAGTAACCAGACATCTTGCCTTAGTAAGCAGTGATTGTTCGCATCAAACGGTAGAGCCTGAGCTAATCATAATAAAGTTTCTACTTAGTAACCGGGCGTCTTACCTCAGTAAGCAGTCAAACAATATAACTTTTAACATCTGAGATCCGGGCAATTAAGTCCGTAGGGGTGTCTTAACATCTAGTGCCCTAAAGCCAACTGGTTTGGGAGTCACTAGCCCAAAGCTCGTTACAAGGATTGAAGATGCTGTAAAAAAATAAAACAAAAACAAAAACAAAATAAAAAAAATTCATTGCCAAAAATGTGTGAATTCCAATATAACTTTAGCACAAAAATATTACTCTATTTTTCAATTACACTTATGAATATTGTGGGCACAATGAGTTGATTAATACCTTGTTGGTTGTGTATATGGAGAATGATAGTATATGAGAATTTACTTATTTAGTAATTTAGAAAGAAAGAAAACAACTATTACTTGGATAAGAATTTCACTTTTTAACTTGTTTATTTTGTTTGTGTGATTTATCATACATTTGATTGATGTTTGTGGGTATCGTCGCTGTAAGCCCTCACGAGACTATAACATGTCCACTAGAGACACCTTGGGGTTTAAAGACTTGTTGCATACGCTAAATGCAATCGTGATCCCTATGAAAGTGGCTTAGGATAATTTATTTTTAAAGTTATTTATTGCATTTTATTTTGTTGTTTTGCTCGAGGACTAGCAAAATATTAGGTTTGGGGGTGTGATGAGCGGCAAATATATCAATATTTACCGCCCTTTTTACTTAATATTTTGTATAGTTTCTCGAGTTTTATGAATGTTTTGATGTGTTTTTGTTTATCTTACAGATAAAATAATATCAGGACTCAATGGAATCAATCAGGATGAAATATGGAACAAAGAAGGGCAAAAACTGGACTTGGCATTTGGATTTTGGAGGTTGGACACTTGAAATGGCATTCTAACTAAGTACAATTTCAGAAATTTCAACTTTGCACAACTTTCGTATTTTGGCCATAACGTTTTACTCCGATATTGGATTGAGTTGATTCAACTTCCAGATGAAAGAAGACTCAATGATCTACAACTTTGATGCTCATAAGAATTTTGAATTCGGAAGTTTTCAAGACCCAAATGGATGAAAAATCCAAAGTGTGTTATGAGTAATTATTAAAGTCATTATCAAAAACAAAAAAAAATGGAAAATGACAATTCACAATTGTCAAACTTCCACCAAACATGGAGGATTTGGTGCCATGTTTGGTGCCATATTTGGTGGCATGTTTGGTGGAGAAATTGGCAGAGAAATTGGTGGAAGCCTTTATATTTACCTATAAATAGCATGCCGAATTTGATGTAACACTCATGCTTTCTTCTAGGATTTCTCTGTAAAACTTATAAGAGAGTGTATTGTGTATTTAATTTCAGTTTTCTTGTATTTTCTTTTTATTTTTAGTAATAAAATTATGTCTGTTTTCATTCAAGCATGAGTAGGTAACTTCTTTCTGCTGGAGTAAAGGGTGAAGCTTTTAATATGATAAGGTAGGTCAATCTCACTTTAATTATAATATAGAAATTATAATTTAATAATATTGATTAATATTTATACTGCCTCTATGGCTGGTTTTATTTATTTGACATAATTAGATACCCGCCTATATCGTCGGTCTTTAGGTGAAACCTGATTACCGCCTATATGGCTGGTTATGGACAAATAATAACACCGCCTTTATGGAAGGTTGGACTTAATTAATTGGATAATAAAGATAATTTATATATTATAATAAAGTGAGAATCCTACATTTGAATATTAAAAGTGGATCCTCTAACTCCGGTATTTTATTTTTATTACTTTATTTTAACTTTTTTAGATTTCAACTTATTTTATTATGTTTTGTTTATTTATGTCTATAGTAATCCTAGGTATGTGTTGTAATTAATTACGTTGTCTAGGGTTGTGATGAAAACCAATATCAATGATTTAATAAGTTGACTTTTCTTATGTCTTGTGTGATATATAGGTTTATTTATTGAGTCTAGTTCTTAATGCTTCTTGTTAATTGGTCTCTAATAAGATTGATTAGGTAAACTTAAAATGAACTTAGAAAAATGATTTTAGGTTTAGCCGTAGACTCAATAGCTCACGATCTCACATTTACCATAGAGATTTCCTTCCAGTATAGGAATATACCTGTCAGACGTGGGTAGCCATAATTGGAACTTAAACTTAGTGAATTCAGAGTTTCTTAATTAACATAGGAATATAGTTAATTGGGTTACTTTGGGTGTTTGCATCTAACCATCGGAATAGACTATTTTCATGTTCCAGGTTAATAAACTAGTACATTACACGAGCATAAGATAATCAACTCATCTTTAGAAAGATATTGGTAGGATTCACAACCCTGGACATTTTCATATCATTAATTCCTTTTGAAATCTACCTTAATTTTATTTAATTGTTTGTTTTAGATAAAAATCATCATCCAACCAACAATCGAATCAATTAGATACTTACATATATTTAGCTTCATAAATTAATAGCATAGGTATTAAATCCTCGTGGGATCGATATATTTTATACTAATTGAGCGATACGTGCGCTTGCATTACATGTGTGTTTACCACCGATCATAGAGTCGGGTCATAATATTCATTATACCCCTCTAATTATTTTTACCTTAAGTTCTATTGATTCTCTAATGAATGATTTGTTCATAACCAATATGAATGTTAATCTTTCTATTGGTAATAGAAAGATTGAGCGCTCTAATTATTCAAGTACTGAATCAACCCTTAAGGAAGATACTCCTCTACTTCTTTTAAGAATAAGTGAACTTCATATCTATATAAAATGTTCCCAGCTACACCCCAAATCATGTCCCCAAAATACATAGCTATTGGTCGTGATTGCTATACCAACCTCACCTTTGTAAATCAAATGACATGGCCTGTCATACAAGAGTTCGCAATACACTCAAGATTCAGATCAATCCATATAAAACCATCTCGTAGATTGAAATGAATTTCTTTATTTAACGGATATTATATGAAATTCATTTCTATCTGGGTATAGTCCTATACGATCACATCATTTAAGGTGCCTCCATTCTCATGTCATCACATAGACGATCTTGGATCAAGGTCACCATATAATTATAAAATGGGCTGCAGCTATAGATAAACCACAAATAAAGTACCTGATTTGTTTGCTCTCTATGGACTATTTTAGATTACTAACTTCAGACTTAAATCATTTTGTGTATAACACTCATACACTAAGTCTGAAGGCACATAAGTAATCTAGGGTAAACAAGATAATTTACAATATGTGATTTAAATCAAACATTTGATAAATGAATAATACATTTTTTATTTTATAATAAATAATTCTATTTACATTAAATGAGGCTCTATGGCATATATCCCAATAATCTCCCACTTGTACTAGATCAAATGAGACATGTCACATAATCCTAGACCATCTAGGTGACCTTCAAACACTTAAGACAATAAGATCTTTGTAAATGGATCATCCAGGCTCTCTACGGATGCAATCTTCATGACTGAAACGTCTCATCTCTGTATTATCTCCCTGAAGAGATGATACTTTCTCTCTATATGCTTTCATCTTTTGTGGATTCTTGGTTCTTTGGAATTCGCCACTGCACCACAATTATCGCAATAAAGTGTGAGTGATTTATTCATATCTAGAACAACTCCCAGATCTCCCAAGAATTTCCGCAGCCAAAATGCTTCATTAGTTGCTTTGCAACCTGCTACATACTCAGCCTTCATGGTAGAGTCAGCAATACAAGATTTTTTTATGCTCCTCCACACAATGGCCCCACCATATAGTGTATACACTAATCCAGATGTTGATTTCCTAGAATCGACATCCGTCTGAAAATCAGAGTTTGTATATCCCATAAGGATCATATCCTCACCAGAATATATAAGCATGTGATTTTTTGTTCTCTTAAGATACTTAAGAATATGTTTCACAGCCACCCACTGATCCAATCATGGGTTAGACTGAAACCTATTGACTACTCCCACTACAAAACAGATTTCTGATCTCGTGCATAATATAGCATACATGAGACTACCAACTGCTGAGGCATATGAGATATGTCTCATTTCCCCAACTCCTTGAGGTGTATTATTATATTATTCCTTTGAAAAATGAATTCAATGTCGGTAAGGCAAATTGCCTTTCTTGGAATTCTACATCCAAAATCGCACAAGGATCTTGTCGATATAGGATACTTGAGACATGACTAACAGTCGTCTCTTGCGATCTCGTAGAATCTGGATCCCAAGTACATAACTGGTCTCTCCCAAATATTTCATTTGGAATTGATTAGCTAGACAGGTTTTCATGTCCGATAATATTTTTACTTCATTCCCAATGAGTAAAATATCATCGACGTATAAAATAAGAAAAAACCACATTTCCGTCAATGACACGCTTGTATACACAAGGCTCATCTATGTTCTACTCAAAATTATAAGACTTGATCATTTTATCAAATCTTATGTTCCAAGATCGAGATGCTTACTTAAGTCTATAAATGGACCTTTGCAGCTTGTAAACTTTTTGCTCTTGACCTTGGGCTGTGACATAGATACACTCATCAGGATTGTCATTCAAGAATGCAGTCTTGATGTCCATCTTCCAAATTTCATAGTCATAATATGCGGCAATGGAGAGAAAAATGTGGATGGATTTAAGCGTGGCTACTGGTGAGAAGGTCTCCTCATAGTCAACTCTCTCTTTCTGGGTATAACCTTTGGCCACTAGCCTAGCCTTGAAGGTATGTATCTTCTTATCTGCTCCTCTCTTTCTCTTGTAGATCTATTTACAACCTATGGGTTTTACCCTCATCAAGTTAGTCTACAAGTTCCCAGACTGAGTTGGAGTGCATAGACTTCATCTCGAGGTTCATGGCTTTGAGTCATTCCTCTTTATCAGAATCATCCATTGTACTACGATAGGTTAATGGATCATATACACCATCACTGGATGCGACAAAGAGTGCCTCCCTAACTCCTAGATAGCGATCAGGTTGTCGTACAACCCTCCCACTATGTCTAGGTAGCAGATCATTCTGACATACTTGCATCTGATGCTCAGATGTCAAATATGCTATATTTTTGTCAACTATTATTGATGATGGTGTGCTGGTCGAACAAGCAAGTAACTTCTCGAGTAACACTTTACTTCAAGGTTTGGACTCCCTCATATAATCCTCCTCAAGAAACGTAGCGTTTGTTGATAAAAACACATTATTATCTTCCGGACTATAAATAACTTATCCCTAGTCTCCTTAAGATAGCCTACAAATAGGCACACATGAGAACGTGGCTCCAACTTAGTAGTCTTATTCTTCAGCACATGTGTTGGACACCTCCATATGCGAAAATGTCGTAAACTGGCTTTACGACCACTCCATAACTCTAAGGGAGTCCTAGGAACAGACTTAAATGGAACTATATTAAGGATACATTTCACCTTAGTTGTGGTCTCAACTATTGAGCCTTGCTTTGAACATCGCCAACTAACTGTACCACCATTAAGGGTAAATATATATATATATATATATATATATATTCGGATGTAGACTTTCTATCATCTGGATCTCCTTGAAAGTCGAAGTCTGTATAACCCTTAAGTTGTAGCTCATCTTCATATATTAGAAACTTATCCTTAGTACTCTTAAGATGTTTCAAGATATGATTTATGGTTTTCCAATGATCATTACCCAAATCAGATTGATATGGGCTAGTTACACTAATGCTGAAACTGATGTTAGAACATGTACATAGTATAGCATATATAATGCTTCCAATACAAGAAACATATGGTAAATTAGACATTTTAACTCTCTCTTCCCCAGTATGAGGTGTCATTTTCTTCGAAAGATGTATGTCGTATTGAAAATGTGCATTTACTGTCTTGCAGTTGGTAAAACTGTATATTTCTAACATTTTATCTATGTACGTGGATTGTGAAAATCCAATAAGTTTCCTTTCATTCCCCTTATATAACTTTTGAATTCTTCGCTCAAGAATTCACCACCTCGAACTGATTGAAGGCACTTGATGAATTTCCCGATTTGTTTTTCAACTTCGTTTTGGAATATTTTGAACTTTTCAAATATTTCTGATTTATGTCTCATAAAATTGATATATTCATATCTTGACTTATCATCCGTGAAAGTCATGAAGTAAGTTGAACCATCATGAGCGACATGATTTAATGGACCACACACATCACTGTGTATTAGCTCCAATAAATCTTCAGCACGGTGTCCAACACCAAGAAATTGGGCATTTGTCATTTTCCCTTGGATAATTGACTCACAAATCGGATAATGATCTAAGGTAAAATCTTCAATCAAACCATCATTAACCAATTTTGATAGGCGTCTAACACCTATGTGACCCAATCTCATATGTCATAATTCAGTATTATTTAATTCATATCTTTTACTTGTATTTTCTTGTTCATTAAAGACATCTCGATATGTTTTCAAAATATAATGACTATTAGATAAAGAACATTTACATATCAAATATTTGTCTTTAATATATAAACATAAACCACCATATTTAATGTCTATTTTATACCACTCTTATCAAATATCGGTAACGATATTATCTATCTGATAAGAGAGTGTACATAATAACAGTCATGTAAAATAATTTACATCCATTAGAAAGATCTAGAACAATTTTCCTATGGCATTGACATCTAATGTCTCACCATTGCCTACTCTAAGCTGGATCTCTGATTAGCGGAAAATATATCAATATTTACCACTATTTTTACCTAATATTTTATATAGGATCTCGGGTTTTATTAACGTTTTGATGCGTTTTGTGTTATTTTGCAGATAAATAAAGTTTCGGGACTCAATGGAATCAACTTGGGGCTAAAATGACGAAAAACGGATGAAAAACAGCAGAATGGGAAAATTATTATTCACGCGTCGCGATGCACACACTTCTCTGTGTCACGACGTGCCTTAATTATGCAGCCTGCCGACACGCGTCATTACTTGCATCATCATTGCGTCATCACTGTAGCACATGTCGCGACGCCCAAGCCTTTTGCGTCATGACACATCGATGAAATAATGCAGCCACCATTTACTGTGCACACATTGCGACGCAGAGCACCCTGCGCATCGCCGCAGACCGGATTTTTTGCCTATAAATTGAGGCTGATTTCATTTTCCAAATTCATACTTTCCTTAGCTTTTTTTAATAACGAACTGAGGATTGTATCTTGTTTGTATATATTAATAGTAATGTATTTTTATTTTTAGTAGTAGTAATAATAGTTTATTTACTTTATCTTTCTTTTATGTTTTGTATTTAATTTCCGCTGGGGGAAGCGTGAAACTTTTGTTATGATAATTTAGATTAATCTCCCTTAAATTATAATATATAATTTATCTTAAAACCTGACTTAATTGGATACCGCTTTTATGGTCGGTTGGAATTAATTAAAACATGACTTAATCAGGATACCGCCTATATGGTCGGTTGGTAATATAATACAAATTTATATATTATAATAAGAGAGATTTCTAGATTTGAAATAGTAAAGGTGGATTCCATAACCCCAACATTTTATTTTTAATCTAGAGAAGTAATGAAGCACAATATTCACGAGTTTAATAATTGATTTTCTAATATAATAGGTAATATATTAGGCTTGTTTATTGAATCTTAATCGTAATGCTTCTTGTTGCCTGATCACCAATAAGATTAATGTGGTAAACTTAAAATGAACTTGACGAAGGGATTTTAGGTTTCAGCATTAGATTCAATAGCTCACAATCTCACTTTATGGGAGATTTCCTTCCAGGATAGACATATACCTGTCGGGCGTGGGTAGCCACAATTGAAACTTGAACTTAATGAATTCAGAGTTTCTTGGTTAACAAAGACATATAGTTAATTGGGTTACTTTGGGTGTTTGTATCTGACCATTAACAAAGGCTTTTGCATATCTTCGTGTTCCAGTTAACAAACTGATTTATTACACATGTTTAAGAGAATCAATTCATCATTAGAGTAATATTGGGCGGATTCACAACCCTAGATGTTTTCTTTATTATTAATTTCATTTGTTTGTATTTTGTATTTTTTTCTTTATTTAGTTAATCCACATTCAACCAACGAACAATCTCTTCCAATCTCAATTAGATACATGTAAACATTTAGCATATATAATTAATAACATTGTGAGAAATTAAGTCCTCGTGGGATCAATTTTTTATACTACTTGAGCGATACGTGCGCTTGTGTTACGTGTGTGATTTCACGAATCAAGTTTTTTGGCGCCGTTGCCGGGGACTTAATTTTCTTGCGTTATTAATTTTGAAGCTATTTACTTTACTTATATCTAATTTTCTTTATTTTTATTTGTAATTTGTAATTTTTTTTTATTTTTCAGGTGGTTTAAATGGATCACTATTGGGCGACGGAAGTATTACGAGCATTAAGAGGTGAAGATACACCTCATATCATGGAGCAGCAGTCCAGTTTTCTGAGGCCTGTTGTACAGCCCAACAACTATCTGTGGATGTTGATGAGCGGAAAATATATCAATATTTACCACCCAGTTTACTTAATATTTTGTCTAGTTTCTTGGGTTTGATGAATGTTTTGATATGTTTTAATTTATTTTGCAGATAAAATAATATTGGGACTCAATGAAATCAATTAGGACGAAATATGGGTCAAATAAGGGCAAATATTGGACTCGACATATTAATTTTGGAGATTGGAAACTTGAAAGGGCGTTTTAACGAAGTGCAGTTTTGGAAATTCCAGTTTTACGCATCTGTCGTATTTTGGGTATAACGTTTTACTCCGATATCGGATTGAGTTGATTCAAGTTCCAGATTAAAGAAGACTCAATGAGATACAACTGTGAAGAAAAAAATAATTTCGAATTCTGAAGATTTCATGACCGAAATTGATGAAACATTCGGAAGTGTGTTATGTGTAATTATTAAAGTCATTTTCAAAGCAAATAAATAAATAAATAATAAAAATAGTCAAACTCCCACCAAACATGATAGCAATTAGTGGAGCAATTAGTAGAGCAATTAATAATGGATTTGGTGGAGCAATTAGTAGAGCAATTAGTGGAGCAATTAATAATGGATTTGGTAGATGATTTGATGGGGGCAAAATTTTGCCTATAAATACCAAGCCATTTCATTTGTAAATTCATACTTTCTTCTAAGGAATTCCTTAAGAATACTAAGAAGATTGTATCTTGTTTGTTTATTTACAGCTTTCAGTAATTAATTTCCGCTTTCACACTTTCTTTTCTTTACTTTTCAGTTTTTACTTTCCGCAATTTACTTTTACGCACAGTACTTTTCTTTCTTTAATTTTCAGTTTTTACTTTTCAGTAATGAGGAGGTAACTCCCATTTGCTGGGGTAAAAGGTAAAACTTTTATTACTAATATTTAGATTAATCTCTCTTAATTATAATATATAAACTAGTTAAAACCTGACTTAACGAGGATACCGCCATATTGGTCGGTTGGTAATTCTTTAAATTGGTTTTAACCTTACTAAACTGGATACCGCTTGATTGGTCGGTTGGTAATTAATTATTAATTTGACTTAATCTGGATACCGTCTATATGGCTGGTTGGTAATTATCATGCAAAGTTAATATATTATATTCAGGGAGATATTTAAAATAGAAGTAATAAAA